>CAUDMG010001175.1:772164-939664 GCA_958450375.1 Homarus gammarus
GCATCTTAATAATAATAATAATAATAATAATTAACGGTTTATTGAAAGAGCTTGGCAGCCAGAAGGCTGAAAATATACAGTTACATATTTGGGGAATGGGTTACGAATTACAAATAATATACAAGTAACATAAGTGACACAAATAAGACATATAATAACTTAGATGGGGAAAAGCTCAAACTACAGTTCAATTCAACGTAGTGACAGTGTTACAGTATTACAAGTTATTGATAATTTTTACAATGGTTGGGACTGGGCTGTTCTTATAGCGATCAGTTCGTGCACGTATGGGCTGGATGCGGTTGTGGTGTCGAACAGCAATTCTCGGACAAGGGACCTCGGGTGGTAGTAGGAGCCGGTGTCGGGGATGGTGTAGAAGCTTCTTACCAAATTTGCAGATGAGGTCGTGGTGATGGTCAGTGAGAGTCGAAAGGGTCAGTGTGTTGAGCGCTTCTTGATATGTGGAGTAGGAGGAGGAGAGAATAATCTTGCATGCCCTCTTTTGCACTTTTTCTAGGTGTTTACGTTGTGTGGCATTTAGGGAGGAAGACCAGGTGGGGGAGGCATAGGTGAGCTTGGGAAGTATGAATGTTGTGTAAACACTGAGGAGCTCGTGTGCAGGAACTCCGAGGGACTTGAGTCGGCGGAGGAGGTGGAGACGGAAACTGGAGGATTTGACAACTTCATTGACGTGTGGTTTCCAATTTAGTTTGTTGTCTATGGTGACGCCGAGGAGCTTCGTGGAATCTACGACCTGGAGTGTGTTCGGACCTAGAGTAATGGAAGGAGGTGGGACAATGTCGGAGGAGAGGTTGATGTGCATAACCATGGTCTTGGTATGGTTGATGGTGACATGGTTGTTGGTAGCCCAGTTTTGGAGACTGTTCAATAAATCCTGAAGGGCGGTATAGTTGGGAGCAGAATTGTTGACGCTGATCCCAATGGTGGAGTCGTCGACATATTTCCAGCGAGCAGGGGTTTCTCTTAGGGCATCATTGATGAGCATAAGGAAGCAGAGTGGTCCCATCTTGGTGCCTTGGGGGACGCCACAGGTGAGTGACTGAAAGGTGGAGACAGCCCCTCGGAAGCGTACAGCTTGGCGTCGGTCACTGAGGAAGTCTGTAAGCCATGGTATGAGGCTTCTTCGAAGCCCGAGGTCAATAGCTTTGTTGATGATTATATTGTGGTCGACTAGGTCGAACGCTTTAGTGAAATCAATGAAGGCGACAGCTACAGACGTTTTTCGTTTCTCGAGATGGCGGTATATGTAATCGAGAAAGCTGACAAGACAGTGAGTGGTGGAGGAAGTTTTCATGTTGCCAAATTGCTGAGGGTCTACGACTCCTGCAATATCAGCATAAGCCCAGTCGAACACAAAACTTTCACAGATTAGGCTGGGTATTGGGGTGATTGCAATAGGTCGTAGCTGATTTAAGGATTGTGGGCTGGTTGACTTGGGCACTGGTGATACATAAGAGGTCTTCCAGTCAGCTGGGCATCTGGCTTGACTGAGAGAAGCATTGATGATGGAGCAGAGGGGTTTAGCAAGCTCCGGGGAGAACTCCTTGAAGAGTTTCATTGGTAAGTCAATGGGGGTGGTAGAGCGTTTTAATTTTAGTTTGTCCAGGCGTTTTGCTACGTCAAATTCTTCTACTAAGTCAGTGGGAAGGGGGGCTGGTAGGTAAGCAGGGAGAGTGGTTGTGTCAAGCCGTGGGAGCGTCTGGCATATAGTAGCGAAATGGTTATTTGTTTGCTCAGCTGCGTCAACACTAGTGAGATGGCTAAGGAAGGGGAGGGGGTGTGTCTTATTGTTTAGTCCACAGAGTTCTTTAAGCTTACCATACCATTGACTGATGTTGGTCTGTTTCAGGTGTTGTAATTTGGTTGGGTAGTGGGACTTCTTTGCAGTGCGTATTTCGCGGATGACAGGGTATAAGACAGTGTACAGTACTGTACTACCTCACCTGCCTGGGGCATCTTGTACAGGGTATAAGACAGTGTACAGTACTGTACTACCTCACCTGCCTGGGGCATCTTGTACAGGGTATAAGACAGTGTACAGCACAGTACTACTTCACCTGCCTGGGGCATCTTGTACAGGGTATAAGACAGTGTACAGTACTGTACTACCTCACCTGCCTGGGGCATCTTGTACAGGGTATAAGACAGTGTACAGTACTGTACTACCTCACCTGCCTGGGGCATCTTGTACAGGGTGTAAGACAGTGTACAGCACTGTACTACCTCACCTGCCTGGGGCATCTTGTACAGGGTATAAGACAGTGTACAGTACTGTACTACCTCACCTGCCTGGGGCATCTTGTACAGGGTATAAGACAGTGTACAGTACTGTACTACCTCACCTGCCTGGGGCATCTTGTACAGGGTATAAGACAGTGTACAGTACTGTACTACCTCACCTGCCTGGGGCATCTTGTACAGGGTATAAGACAGTGTACAGTACTGTACTACCTCACCTGCCTGGGGCATCTTGTACAGGGTATAAGACAGTGTACAGCACTGTACTACCTCACCTGCCTGGGGCATCTTGTACAGGGTATAAGACAGTGTACAGCACTGTACTACCTCACCTGCCTGGGGCATCTTGTACAGGGTATAAGACAGTGTACAGCACAGTACTACCTCACCTGCCTGGGGCATCTTGTACAGGGTATAAGACAGTGTACAGCACTGTACTACCTCACCTGCCTGGGGCATCTTGTACAGGGTATAAGACAGTGTACAGTACTGTACTACCTCACCTGCCTGGGGCATCTTGTACAGGGTATAAGACAGTGTACAGTACTGTACTACCTCACCTGCCTGGGGCATCTTGTACAGGGTATAAGACAGTGTACAGTACTGTACTACCTCACCTGCCTGGGGCATCTTGTACAGGGTATAAGACAGTGTACAGCACAGTACTACCTCACCTGCCTGGGGCATCTTGTACAGGGTATAAGACAGTGTACAGTACTGTACTACCTCACCTGCCTGGGGCATCTTGTACAGGGTATAAGACAGTGTACAGCACAGTACTACCTCACCTGCCTGGGGCATCTTGTACAGGGTATAAGACAGTGTACAGTACTGTACTACCTCACCTGCCTGGGGCATCTTGTACAGGGTATAAGACAGTGTACAGCACTGTACTACCTCACCTGCCTGGGGCATCTTGTACAGGGTATAAGACAGTGTACAGCACTGTACTACCTCACCTGCCTGGGGCATCTTGTACAGGGTATAAGACAGTGTACAGTACTGTACTACCTCACCTGCCTGGGGCATCTTGTACAGGGTATAAGACAGTGTACAGCACTGTACTACCTCACCTGCCTGGGGCATCTTGTACAGGGTATAAGACAGTGTACAGTACTGTACTACCTCACCTGCCTGGGGCATCTTGTACAGGGTATAAGACAGTGTACAGTACTGTACTACCTCACCTGCCTGGGGCATCTTGTACAGGGTATAAGACAGTGTACAGTACTGTACTACCTCACCTGCCTGGGGCATCTTGTACAGGGTATAAGACAGTGTACAGCACTGTACTACCTCACCTGCCTGGGGCATCTTGTACAGGGTATAAGACAGTGTACAGTACTGTACTACCTCACCTGCCTGGGGCATCTTGTACAGGGTATAAGACAGTGTACAGTACTGTACTACCTCACCTGCCTGGGGCATCTTGTACAGGGTATAAGACAGTGTACAGCACTGTACTACCTCACCTGCCTGGGGCATCTTGTACAGGGTATAAGACAGTGTACAGCACTGTACTACCTCACCTGCCTGGGGCATCTTGTACAGGGTATAAGACAGTGTACAGCACTGTACTACCTCACCTGCCTGGGGCATCTTGTACAGGGTATAAGACAGTGTACAGCACTGTACTACCTCACCTGCCTGGGGCATCTTGTACAGGGTATAAGACAGTGTACAGTACTGTACTACCTCACCTGCCTGGGGCATCTTGTACAGGGTATAAGACAGTGTACAGCACTGTACTACCTCACCTGCCTGGGGCATCTTGTACAGGGTATAAGACAGTGTACAGCACTGTACTACCTCACCTGCCTGGGGCATCTTGTACAGGGTATAAGACAGTGTACAGTACTGTACTACCTCACCTGCCTGGGGCATCTTGTACAGGGTATAAGACAGTGTACAGTACTGTACTACCTCACCTGCCTGGGGCATCTTGTACAGGGTATAAGACAGTGTACAGTACTGTACTACCTCACCTGCCTGGGGCATCTTGTACAGGGTATAAGACAGTGTACAGTACTGTACTACCTCACCTGCCTGGGGCATCTTGTACAGGGTATAAGACAGTGTACAGTACTGTACTACCTCACCTGCCTGGGGCATCTTGTACAGGGTATAAGACAGTGTACAGCACAGTACTACCTCACCTGCCTGGGGCATCTTGTACAGGGTATAAGACAGTGTACAGCACTGTACTACCTCACCTGCCTGGGGCATCTTGTACAGGGTATAAGACAGTGTACAGCACTGTACTACCTCACCTGCCTGGGGCATCTTGTACAGGGTATAAGACAGTGTACAGCACTGTACTACCTCACCTGCCTGGGGCATCTTGTACAGGGTATAAGACAGTGTACAGTACTGTACTACCTCACCTGCCTGGGGCATCTTGTACAGGGTATAAGACAGTGTACAGCACTGTACTACCTCACCTGCCTGGGGCATCTTGTACAGGGTATAAGACAGTGTACAGTACTGTACTACCTCACCTGCCTGGGGCATCTTGTACAGGGTATAAGACAGTGTACAGTACTGTACTACCTCACCTGCCTGGGGCATCTTGTACAGGGTATAAGACAGTGTACAGCACAGTACTACCTCACCTGCCTGGGGCATCTTGTACAGGGTATAAGACAGTGTACAGTACTGTACTACCTCACCTGCCTGGGGCATCTTGTACAGGGTATAAGACAGTGTACAGTACTGTACTACCTCACCTGCCTGGGGCATCTTGTACAGGGTATAAGACAGTGTACAGCACAGTACTACCTCACCTGCCTGGGGCATCTTGTACAGGGTATAAGACAGTGTACAGCACAGTACTACCTCACCTGCCTGGGGCATCTTGTACAGGGTATAAGACAGTGTACAGTACTGTACTACCTCACCTGCCTGGGGCATCTTGTACAGGGTGTAAGACAGTGTACAGTACTGTACTACCTCACCTGTCTGCACGTGAGGGCTATCCCCGACTCTCATGACACACTGAAGTATTGTGGCCTCGTGAGTCAGCTTGTACTGTGGTTAATAAATCAGCCATACAGTAGGGAAGCTGTTAAATGGTTTGATTCCTTCACCAAGACAGTAAGTGTGTGGCGTGGTGCAGGTGATGGTGGGTGTACTTTAATGTTTGTCAACAACCTCACTCGGATAGGGACCCAAGCCTTCCTCCCTCTATCTCCTGACAAACACGAGTTAATGACCTCCAGTTATTAAGATGGTTTCAGATGCTCAACATTCAATCCTCAGTAAGGCTTCTGTCACAGGAGCAGCTATTTCTCGCGTGGCAAGAAAGAAAGGCTAGCGTGAAAAAGGCTTAAGATAGCATCAAGCAACACTGTTGTTGTATACGCTTATGTTACCCAGTATTGCCCTCCATGACGTCATCAACAACTTTGCTTTCAGTAAACTATCTAGGGCATAACACTCTCACTCGTAAAACGCCCTTCACTTACTACTAAGAAATGTGTTGTTGTTTCTTTTTTTATCCACACCTAGGCGTAAATGACGCTCTTGTTTTTCCTAGAAGAAACAGCACAGGCGGCTGGGAAGAGGAGAGACGCCCAGTTCCTGGTAACCATATAAATACGAGCTGGCGACGCCGGCACGCTCAGTTGTCCCGATACCTGCGGTAGTGCGAGTTGCAGCCGCCGACGCTCTCTGCCCCCTCACAAACAGTTGAGTTTTTACCTTTTTTTCACCCGTGACAATGTTTGCCTATGTTTATGAGTGTTAATGTCAACTTACTACATGTAGTGTGGTGGCCGAGTCTGGGAGTGTTAACTCTGGCCACAGGGAGTTTCTGTTCCACTAACTTTACTTCCTGATCCAACATTATAATGACAACACTTGTTAACATACTGTATATATATTGTACTACATACAGTACAGCACAGTGCTAGCGTGTGGAAGCAGCTTCACTTTATATACTGTACTGGTAGTGTCACCATACAGTAAGTGTTGTGGTCACATGCACACTGATGTCTCTGGGAGTGACACAGTGACGGTCACTATACACTCCTCTCCCACACTGACACTCACTCCTCTCCCACACTGACACTCACTCCTCTCCCACACTAACACTCACTCCTCTCCCACACTAACACTTACTCCTCTCCCACACTGACACTCACTCCTCTCCCACACTAACACTCACTCCTCTCCCACACTGACACTCACTCCTCTCCCACACTGACACTCACTCCTCTCCCACACTAACACTCACTCCTCTCCCACACTAACACTCACTCCTCTCCCACACTGACACTCACTCCTCTCCCACACTGACACTCACTCCTCTCCCACACTGACACTCACTCCTCTCCCACACTGACACTCACTCCTCTCCCACACTGACACTCACTCCTCTCCCACATTAGCACTCACTCCTCTCCCACACCAACACTCACTCCTCTCCCACACAAACACTCACTCTTCTCCCACACTGACACTCACTCCTCTCCCACACTGACACTCACTCCTCTCCCACACTGACACTCACTCCTCTCCCACACTAACACTCACTCCTCTCCCACACTAACACTTACTCCTCTCCCACACTGACACTCACTCCTTTCCCACACTAACACTCACTCCTCTCCCACACTGACACTCACTCCTCTCCCACACTGACACTCACTCCTCTCCCACACTAACACTCACTCCTCTCCCACACTAACACTCACTCCTCTCCCACACTGACACTCACTCCTCTCCCACACTGACACTCACTCCTCTCCCACACTGACACTCACTCCTCTCCCACACTGACACTCACTCCTCTCCCACATTAGCACTCACTCCTCTCCCACACCAACACTCACTCCTCTCCCACACAACACTCACTCCTCTCCCACACTGACACTCACTCCTCTCCCACACTGACACTCACTCCTCTCCCACACTAACACTCACTCCTCTCCCACACTTACACTCACTCCTCTCCCACACTGACACTCACTCCTCTCCCACACTAACACTCACTCCTCTCCCACACTAACACTCACTCCTCTCCCACACTGACACTCACTCCTCTCCCACACTGACACTCACTCCTCTCCCACACTGACACTCACTCCTCTCCCACACTAACACTCACTCCTCTCCCACACCAACACTCACTCCTCTCCCACACCAACACTCACTCCTCTCCCACACTGACACTCACTCCTCTCCCACACTGACACTCACTCCTCTCCCACACTGACACTCACTCCTCTCCCACACTGACACTCACTCCTCTCCCACACTAACACTCACTCCTCTCCCACACTGACACTCACTCCTCTCCCACACTGACACTCACTCCTCTCCCACACTAACACTCACTCCTCTCCCACACTGACACTCACTCCTCTCCCACACTAACACTCACTCCTCTCCCACACTGACACTCACTCCTCTCCCACACTAACACTCACTCCTCTCCCACACTGACACTCACTCCTCTCCCACACTGACACTCACTCCTCTCCCACACTGACACTCACTCCTCTCCCACACTGACACTCACTCCTCGCCCACACTAACACTCACTCCTCTCCCACACTGACACTCACTCCTCTCCCACACTAACACTCACTCCTCTCCCACACTGACACTCACTCCTCTCCCACACTGACACTCACTCCTCTCCCACACTGACACTCACTCCTCTCCCACACTAACACTCACTCCTCTCCCACACTAACACTCACTCCTCTCCCACACTGACACTCACTCCTCTCCCACACTGACACTCACTCCTCTCCCACACTAACACTCACTCCTCTCCCACACTGACACTCACTCCTCTCCCACACTGACACTCACTCCTCTCCCACACGAACACTCACTCCTCTCCCACACTGACACTCACTCCTCTCCCACACTGACATTCCACTCCCACACTAACACTCACTCCTCTCCCACACTGACACTCACTCCTCTCCCACACTAACACTCACTCCTCTCCCACACTGACACTCACTCCTCTCCCACACTGACACTCACTCCTCTCCCACACTGACACTCACTCCTCTCCCACACTAACACTCACTCCTCTCCCACACTAACACTCACTCCTCTCCCACACTGACACTCACTCCTCTCCCACACTAACACTCACGCCTCTCCCACACTGACACTCACTCCTCTCCCACACTGACACTCCTCTCCCACACTAACACTCACTCCTCTCCCACACTAACACTCACTCCTCTCCCACACTAACACTCACTCCTCTCCCACACTGACACTCACTCCTCTCCCACACTGACACTCCTCTCCCACACTGACACTCACTCCTCTCCCACACTGACACTCACTCCTCTCCCACACTAACACTCACTCCTCTCCCACACTAACACTCACTCCTCTCCCACACTAACACTCGCTCCTCTCCCACACTAGCACTCACTCCTCTCCCACACTAACACTCACTCCTCTCCCACACTGACACTCACTCCTCTCCCACACTAACACTCACTCCTCTCCCACACTAACACTCACTCCTCTCCCACACTAACACTCACTCCTCTCCCACACTGACACTCACTCCTCTCCCACACTAACACTCACTCCTCTCCCACACTGACACTCACTCCTCTCCCACACTGACACTCACTCCTCTCCCACACTAACACTCACTCCTCTCCCACACTAACACTCACTCCTCTCCCACACTGACACTCACTCCTCTCCCACACTGACACTCACTCCTCTCCCACACTGACACTCACTCCTCTCCCACACTGACACTCACTCCTCTCCCACACTAGAACTCACTCCTCTCCCACACTACACTCACTCCTCTCCCACACTAACACTCACTCCTCTCCCACACTGACACTCACTCCTCTCCCACACTGACACTCACTCCTCTCCCACACTAACACTCACTCCTCTCCCACACTAACACTCACTCCTCTCCCACACTGACACTCACTCCTCTCCCACACTAACACTCACTCCTCTCCCACACTGACACTCACTCCTCTCCCACACTGACACTCACTCCTCTCCCACACTAACACTCACTCCTCTCCCACACTAACACTCACTCCTCTCCCACACTGACACTCACTCCTCTCCCACACTGACACTCACTCCTCTCCCACACTGACACTCACTCCTCTCCCACACTAACACTCACTCCTCTCCCACACTAACACTCACTCCTCTCCCACACCAACACTCACTCCTCTCCCACACTCTCACTCCTCTCCCACACTGACACTCACTCCTCTCCCACACTGACACTCACTCCTCTCCCACACTGACACTCACTCCTCTCCCACACTGACACTCACTCCTCTCCCACACTAACACTCACTCCTCTCCCACACTGACACTCACTCCTCTCCCACACTGACACTCACTCCTCTCCCACACTAACACTCACTCCTCTCCCACACTGACACTCACTCCTCTCCCACACTAACACTCACTCCTCTCCCACACTGACACTCACTCCTCTCCCACACTGACACTCACTCCTCTCCCACACTGACACTCACTCCTCTCCCACACTGACACTCACTCCTCTCCCACACTGACACTCACTCCTCTCCCACACTGACACTCACTCCTCTCCCACACTGACACTCACTCCTCTCCCACACTTACACTCACTCCTCTCCCACACTAACACTCACTCCTCTCCCACACTGACACTCACTCCTCTCCCACACTGACACTCACTCCTCTCCCACACTGACACTCACTCCTCTCCCACACTAACACTCACTCCTCTCCCACACTGACACTCACTCCTCTCCCACACTGACACTCACTCCTCTCCCACACTACACTCACTCCTCTCCCACACTGACACTCACTCCTCTCCCACACTGACACTCACTCCTCTCCCACACTAACACTCACTCCTCTCCCACACTAACACTCACTCCTCTCCCACACTGACACTCACTCCTCTCCCACACTGACACTCACTCCTCTCCCACACTGACACTCACTCCTCTCCCACACTGACACTCACTCCTCTCCCACACTAACACTCACTCCTCTCCCACACTAACACTCACTCCTCTCCCACACTGACACTCACTCCTCTCCCACACTGACACTCACTCCTCTCCCACACTGACACTCACTCCTCTCCCACACTAACACTCACTCCTCTCCCACACTAACACTCACTCCTCTCCCACACTGACACTCACTCCTCTCCCACACTAACACTCACTCCTCTCCCACACTGACACTCACTCCTCTCCCACACTGACACTCACTCCTCTCCCACACTAACACTCACTCCTCTCCCACACTGACACTCACTCCTCTCCCACACTGACACTCACTCCTCTCCCACACTGACACTCACTCCTCTCCCACACTGACACTCACTCCTCTCCCACACTAACACTCACTCCTCTCCCACACTAACACTCACTCCTCTCCCACACTGACACTCACTCCTCTCCCACACTGACACTCACTCCTCTCCCACACTGACACTCACTCCTCTCCCACACTGACACTCACTCCTCTCCCACACTAACACTCACTCCTCTCCCACACTGACACTCACTCCTCTCCCACACTGACACTCACTCCTCTCCCACACTAACACTCACTCCTCTCCCACACTGACACTCACTCCTCTCCCACACTAACACTCACTCCTCTCCCACACTGACACTCACTCCTCTCCCACACTAACACTCACTCCTCTCCCACACTGACACTCACTCCTCTCCCACACTGACACTCACTCCTCTCCCACACTGACACTCACTCCTCTCCCACACTGACACTCACTCCTCTCCCACACTAACACTCACTCCTCTCCCACACTGACACTCACTCCTCTCCCACACTAACACTCACTCCTCTCCCACACTGACACTCACTCCTCTCCCACACTGACACTCACTCCTCTCCCACACTGACACTCACTCCTCTCCCACACTAACACTCACTCCTCTCCCACACTAACACTCACTCCTCTCCCACACTGACACTCACTCCTCTCCCACACTGACACTCACTCCTCTCCCACACTAACACTCACTCCTCTCCCACACTGACACTCACTCCTCTCCCACACTGACACTCACTCCTCTCCCACACTAACACTCACTCCTCTCCCACACTGACACTCACTCCTCTCCCACACTGACATTCCACTCCCACACTAACACTCACTCCTCTCCCACACTAACACTCACTCCTCTCCCACACTAACACTCACTCCTCTCCCACACTGACACTCACTCCTCTCCCACACTGACACTCACTCCTCTCCCACACTGACACTCACTCCTCTCCCACACTAACACTCACTCCTCTCCCACACTACACTCACTCCTCTCCCACACTGACACTCACTCCTCTCCCACACTAACACTCACTCCTCTCCCACACTGACACTCACTCCTCTCCCACACTGACACTCACTCCTCTCCCACACTAACACTCACTCCTCTCCCACACTAACACTCACTCCTCTCCCACACTAACACTCACTCCTCTCCCACACTGACACTCACTCCTCTCCCACACTGACACTCCTCTCCCACACTGACACTCACTCCTCTCCCACACTGACACTCACTCCTCTCCCACACTAACACTCACTCCTCTCCCACACTAACACTCACTCCTCTCCCACACTAACACTCACTCCTCTCCCACACTGACACTCACTCCTCTCCCACACTAACACTCACTCCTCTCCCACACTGACACTCACTCCTCTCCCACACTAACACTCACTCCTCTCCCACACTAACACTCACTCCTCTCCCACACTAACACTACTCCTCTCCCACACTGACACTCACTCCTCTCCCACACTAACACTCACTCCTCTCCCACACTGACACTCACTCCTCTCCCACACTGACACTCACTCCTCTCCCACACTAACACTCACTCCTCTCCCACACTAACACTCACTCCTCTCCCACACTGACACTCACTCCTCTCCCACACTGACACTCACTCCTCTCCCACACTGACACTCACTCCTCTCCCACACTGACACTCACTCCTCTCCCACACTTACACTCACTCCTCTCCCACACTAACACTCACTCCTCTCCCACACTGACACTCACTCCTCTCCCACACTGACACTCACTCCTCTCCCACACTGACACTCACTCCTCTCCCACACTAACACTCACTCCTCTCCCACACTAACACTCACTCCTCTCCCACACTGACACTCACTCCTCTCCCACACTAACACTCACTCCTCTCCCACACTGACACTCACTCCTCTCCCACACTGACACTCACTCCTCTCCCACACTAACACTCACTCCTCTCCCACACTTACACTCACTCCTCTCCCACACTGACACTCACTCCTCTCCCACACTGACACTCACTCCTCTCCCACACTGACACTCACTCCTCTCCCACACTACACTCACTCCTCTCCCACACTAACACTCACTCCTCTCCCACACTGACACTCACTCCTCTCCCACACTACACTCACTCCTCTCCCACACTGACACTCACTCCTCTCCCACACTGACACTCACTCCTCTCCCACACTGACACTCACTCCTCTCCCACACTGACACTCACTCCTCTCCCACACCTACACTCACTCCTCTCCCACACTGACACTCACTCCTCTCCCACACTGACACTCACTCCTCTCCCACACTAACACTCACTCCTCTCCCACACTGACACTCACTCCTCTCCCACACTAACACTCACTCCTCTCCCACACTGACACTCACTCCTCTCCCACACTAACACTCACTCCTCTCCCACACTGACACTCACTCCTCTCCCACACTGACACTCACTCCTCTCCCACACTGACACTCACTCCTCTCCCACACTGACACTCACTCCTCTCCCACACTGACACTCACTCCTCTCCCACACTGACACTCCTCTCCCACACTGACACTCACTCCTCTCCCACACTAACACTCACTCCTCTCCCACACTGACACTCACTCCTCTCCCACACTGACACTCACTCCTCTCCCACACTGACACTCACTCCTCTCCCACACTAACACTCACTCCTCTCCCACACTAACACTCACTCCTCTCCCACACTGACACTCACTCCTCTCCCACACTGACACTCACTCCTCTCCCACACTAACACTCACTCCTCTCCCACACTGACACTCACTCCTCTCCCACACTGACACTCACTCCTCTCCCACACTAACACTCACTCCTCTCCCACACTGACACTCACTCCTCTCCCACACTGACACTCACTCCTCTCCCACACTGACACTCACTCCTCTCCCACACTGACACTCACTCCTCTCCCACACTAACACTCACTCCTCTCCCACACTGACACTCACTCCTCTCCCACACTGACACTCACTCCTCTCCCACACTGACACTCACTCCTCTCCCACACTAACACTCACTCCTCTCCCACACTGACACTCACTCCTCTCCCACACTGACACTCACTCCTCTCCCACACTGACACTCACTCCTCTCCCACACTGACACTCACTCCTCTCCCACACTACACTCACTCCTCTCCCACACTGACACTCACTCCTCTCCCACACTAACACTCACTCCTCTCCCACACTGACACTCACTCCTCTCCCACACTGACACTCACTCCTCTCCCACACTGACACTCACTCCTCTCCCACACTAACACTCACTCCTCTCCCACACTGACACTCACTCCTCTCCCACACTGACACTCACTCCTCTCCCACACTGACACTCACTCCTCTCCCACACTAACACTCACTCCTCTCCCACACTGACACTCACTCCTCTCCCACACTGACACTCACTCCTCTCCCACACTAACACTCACTCCTCTCCCACACTGACACTCACTCCTCTCCCACACTGACACTCACTCCTCTCCCACACTAACACTCACTCCTCTCCCACACTAACACTCACTCCTCTCCCACACTGACACTCACTCCTCTCCCACACTGACACTCACTCCTCTCCCACACTGACACTCACTCCTCTCCCACACTACACACTCCTCCCACACTCACTCCTCTCCCACACTGACACTCACTCCTCTCCCACACTGACACTCACTCCTCTCCCACACTAACACTCACTCCTCTCCCACACTGACACTCACTCCTCTCCCACACTACACTCACTCCTCTCCCACACTGACACTCACTCCTCTCCCACACTGACACTCACTCCTCTCCCACACTGACACTCACTCCTCTCCCACACTGACACTCACTCCTCTCCCACACTAACACTCACTCCTCTCCCACACTAACACTCACTCCTCTCCCACACTGACACTCACTCCTCTCCCACACTGACACTCACTCCTCTCCCACACTAACACTCACTCCTCTCCCACACTGACACTCACTCCTCTCCCACACTAACACTCACTCCTCTCCCACACTAACACTCACTCCTCTCCCACACTAACACTCACTCCTCTCCCACACTGACACTCACTCCTCTCCCACACTAACACTCACTCCTCTCCCACACTGACACTCACTCCTCTCCCACACTGACACTCACTCCTCTCCCACACTAACACTCACTCCTCTCCCACACTAACACTCACTCCTCTCCCACACTGACACTCACTCCTCTCCCACACTGACACTCACTCCTCTCCCACACTGACACTCACTCCTCTCCCACACTGACACTCACTCCTCTCCCACACTACACTCACTCCTCTCCCACACTAACACTCACTCCTCTCCCACACTAACACTCACTCCTCTCCCACACTGACACTCACTCCTCTCCCACACTGACACTCACTCCTCTCCCACACTAACACTCACTCCTCTCCCACACTAACACTCACTCCTCTCCCACACTGACACTCACTCCTCTCCCACACTAACACTCACTCCTCTCCCACACTGACACTCACTCCTCTCCCACACTGACACTCACTCCTCTCCCACACTAACACTCACTCCTCTCCCACACTACACTCACTCCTCTCCCACACTGACACTCACTCCTCTCCCACACTAACACTCACTCCTCTCCCACACTGACACTCACTCCTCTCCCACACTAACACTCACTCCTCTCCCACACTAACACTCACTCCTCTCCCACACTAACACTCACTCCTCTCCCACACTGACACTCACTCCTCTCCCACACTGACACTCACTCCTCTCCCACACTGACACTCACTCCTCTCCCACACTGACACTCACTCCTCTCCCACACTGACACTCACTCCTCTCCCACACTAACACTCACTCCTCTCCCACACTGACACTCACTCCTCTCCCACACTGACACTCACTCCTCTCCCACACTAACACTCACTCCTCTCCCACACTGACACTCACTCCTCTCCCACACTAACACTCACTCCTCTCCCACACTGACACTCACTCCTCTCCCACACTAACACTCACTCCTCTCCCACACTGACACTCACTCCTCTCCCACACTCACACTCCACACTCACTCCTCTCCCACACTGACACTCACTCCTCTCCCACACTAACACTCACTCCTCTCCCACACTGACACTCACTCCTCTCCCACACTAACACTCACTCCTCTCCCACACTGACACTCACTCCTCTCCCACACTGACACTCACTCCTCTCCCACACTGACACTCACTCCTCTCCCACACTAACACTCACTCCTCTCCCACACTAACACTCACTCCTCTCCCACACTGACACTCACTCCTCTCCCACACTGACACTCACTCCTCTCCCACACTAACACTCACTCCTCTCCCACACTGACACTCACTCCTCTCCCACACTGACACTCACTCCTCTCCCACACTAACACTCACTCCTCTCCCACACTGACACTCACTCCTCTCCCACACTGACACACTCCCACACTCACTCCTCTCCCACACTAACACTCACTCCTCTCCCACACTAACACTCACTCCTCTCCCACACTGACACTCACTCCTCTCCCACACTGACACTCACTCCTCTCCCACACTGACACTCACTCCTCTCCCACACTAACACTCACTCCTCTCCCACACTAACACTCACTCCTCTCCCACACTGACACTCACTCCTCTCCCACACTAACACTCACTCCTCTCCCACACTGACACTCACTCCTCTCCCACACTGACACTCACTCCTCTCCCACACTAACACTCACTCCTCTCCCACACTAACACTCACTCCTCTCCCACACTGACACTCACTCCTCTCCCACACTAACACTCACTCCTCTCCCACACTGACACTCACTCCTCTCCCACACTGACACTCACTCCTCTCCCACACTAACACTCACTCCTCTCCCACACTGACACTCACTCCTCTCCCACACTAACACTCACTCCTCTCCCACACTAACACTCACTCCTCTCCCACACTGACACTCACTCCTCTCCCACACTAACACTCACTCCTCTCCCACACTAACACTCACTCCTCTCCCACACTGACACTCACTCCTCTCCCACACTAACACTCACTCCTCTCCCACACTGACACTCACTCCTCTCCCACACTAACACTCACTCCTCTCCCACACTAACACTCACTCCTCTCCCACACTGACACTCACTCCTCTCCCACACTAACACTCACTCCTCTCCCACACTAACACTCACTCCTCTCCCACACTGACACTCACTCCTCTCCCACACTGACACTCACTCCTCTCCCACACTAACACTCACTCCTCTCCCACACTGACACTCACTCCTCTCCCACACTAACACTCACTCCTCTCCCACACTGACACTCACTCCTCTCCCACACTAACACTCACTCCTCTCCCACACTGACACTCACTCCTCTCCCACACTGACACTCACTCCTCTCCCACACTAACACTCACTCCTCTCCCACACTGACACTCACTCCTCTCCCACACTAACACTCACTCCTCTCCCACACTAACACTCACTCCTCTCCCACACTGACACTCACTCCTCTCCCACACTAACACTCACTCCTCTCCCACACTAACACTCACTCCTCTCCCACACTGACACTCACTCCTCTCCCACACTGACACTCACTCCTCTCCCACACTAACACTCACTCCTCTCCCACACTAACACTCACTCCTCTCCCACACTAACACTCACTCCTCTCCCACACTAACACTCACTCCTCTCCCACACTAACACTCACTCCTCTCCCACACTGACACTCACTCCTCTCCCACACTGACACTCACTCCTCTCCCACACTAACACTCACTCCTCTCCCACACTGACACTCACTCCTCTCCCACACTAACACTCACTCCTCTCCCACACTAACACTCACTCCTCTCCCACACTAACACTCACTCCTCTCCCACACTAACACTCACTCCTCTCCCACACTGACACTCACTCCTCTCCCACACTAACACTCACTCCTCTCCCACACTAACACTCACTCCTCTCCCACACTGACACTCACTCCTCTCCCACACTAACACTCACTCCTCTCCCACACTGACACTCACTCCTCTCCCACACTAACACTCACTCCTCTCCCACACTAACACTCACTCCTCTCCCACACTAACACTCACTCCTCTCCCACACTCTCACTCCTCTCCCACACTGACACTCACTCCTCTCCCACACTCTCGCTCCTCTCCCACACTGACACTCACTCCTCTCCCACACTGACACTCACTCCTCTCCCACACTGACACTCACTCCTCTCCCACACTGACACTCACTCCTCTCCCACACTCTCACTCCTCTCCCACACTGACACTCACTCCTCTCCCACACTAACACTCACTCCTCTCCCACACTGACACTCACTCCTCTCCCACACTGACACTCACTCCTCTCCCACACTAACACTCACTCCTCTCCCACACTGACACTCACTCCTCTCCCACACTAACACTCACTCCTCTCCCACACTGACACTCACTCCTCTCCCACACTAACACTCACTCCTCTCCCACACTAACACTCACTCCTCTCCCACACTGACACTCACTCCTCTCCCACACTAACACTCACTCCTCTCCCACACTGACACTCACTCCTCTCCCACACTGACACTCACTCCTCTCCCACACTAACACTCACTCCTCTCCCACACTGACACTCACTCCTCTCCCACACTAACACTCACTCCTCTCCCACACTGACACTCACTCCTCTCCCACACTGACACTCACTCCTCTCCCACACTAACACTCACTCCTCTCCCACACTAACACTCACTCCTCTCCCACACTGACACTCCTCTCCCACACTGACACTCACTCCTCTCCCACACTGACACTCACTCCTCTCCCACACTAACACTCACTCCTCTCCCACACTGACACTCACTCCTCTCCCACACTAACACTCACTCCTCTCCCACACTGACACTCACTCCTCTCCCACACTAACACTCACTCCTCTCCCACACTGACACTCACTCCTCTCCCACACTAACACTCACTCCTCTCCACACTGACATGCCTTATTTGTTTACATTACACGTTAAAATTGGACATGACTAAGGAGTGTTTACTCTCTCTCTCTCTCTCTCTCTCTCTCTCTCTCTCTCTCTCTCTCTGCCAACAAACCTGCGAATCATTAATTAGCTACACACCTGAACACACCTGCCCAGGGCAAGGGGCTATTCAACCTACAGTCTCCATGCTGCAGATGTAGTGAGGTAGATGTAGTGTGAGGAAGGTGTAGTGTGAGGAAGATGTAGTGTGAGGAAGATGTAGTGTGAGGAAGGTGTAGTGTGAGGAAGATGTAGTGTGAGGAAGGTGTAGTGTGAGGAAGATGTAGTGTGAGGAAGGTGTAGTGTGAGGACGATGTAGTGTGAGGAAGATGTAGTGTGAGGAAGATGTAGTATGACGACGATGTAGTGTGAGGAAGATGTAGTGTGAGGAAGATGTTGTGTGAGGAAGATGTAGTGTGAGGTAGATGTAGTGTGAGGAAGATGTAGTGTGAGGACGATGTAGTGTGAGGAAAATGTAGTGTGAGGAAGGTGTAGTGTGAGGAAGATGTAGTGTGAGGAAGGTGTAGTGTGAGGAAGATGTAGTGTGACGACGATGTAGTGTGAGGAAGATGTAGTGTGAGGTAGATGTAGTGTGAGGAAGATGTAGTGTGACGACGATGTAATGTGAGGAAGATGTAGTGTGAGGTAGATGTAGTGTGAGGAAGATGTAGTGTGACGACGATGTAGTGTGAGGAAGATGTAGTGTGAGGTAGATGTAGTGTGAGGAAGATGTAGTGTGAGGACGATGTAGTGTGAGGAAGATGTAGTGTGAGGAAGATGTAGTGTGAGGAAGATGTAGTGTGAGGAAGATGTAGTGTGAGGAAGATGTAGTGTGAGGAAGATGTAGTGTGAGGAAGATGTAGTGTGAGGAAGATGTAGTGTGAGGAAGGTGTAGTGTGAGGAAGATGTAGTGTGAGGAAGATGTAGTGTGAGGAAGGTGTGTGTTGTGAGGAGATGTAGGGTGTGAGGGAGGTGTGTGTTGGTGAGGAGATGTAGTGTGAGGAGTGTAGTGTGAGGAGATGTAGTGTGACGAGATGTAGTGTGAGGAGATGTAGTGTGAGGTAGATGTGTGTGAGGAGATGTAGGTGTGAGGAGAGTGTGTGTGTGTGTGTGAGGAAGATGTAGTGTGAGGTAGATGTAGTGTGAGGTAGATGTAGTGTGAGGAAGATGTAGTGTGAGGAAGATGTAGTGTGAGGAGATGTAGTGTGAGGAGATGTAGTGTGAGGAGATGTAGTGTGAGGAGATGTAGGTGTGAGGAAGGTGTGTTGGTGAGGAGATGTAAGGTGTGAGGGAGGTGTGTGTGGTGAGGAGATGTAAGGTGTGAGGAGGTGTGTAGTGTGAGGAGATGTAGGTGTGAGGAGATGTAGTGTGAGGTAGATGTAGTGTGAGGGAGATGTAGTGGTGAGGAGATGTAGGTGTGAGGAGATGTAGTTGTGAGGAGATGTAGGTGTGAGGTAGGTGTGTGTGTGAGGAGATGTAGGTGTGAGGGAGGTGTAGTGTGAGGAGATGTAGTGTGAGGAGATGTAGTGTGAGGTAGATGTAGTGTGAGGAGATGTAGTGTGTGAGGAAGATGTAGTGTGAGGAGATGTAGTGTGAGGAGATGTAGGTGTGAGGGAGATGTAGTGTGAGGAAGATGTAGGTGTGAGGAGATGTAGTGTGAGGAGATGTAATGTGAGGAGATGTAGTAGGAGTGTAGTGTGAGGAGATGTAGTGTGAGGAGATGTAGTGTGAGGAGATGTAGGTGTGAGGGAGGTGTAGTGTGAGGAGATGTAGGTGTGAGGAGTGTGTGTGAGGAGATGTAGTGTGAGGAGATGTAGTGTGTGAGGAGATGTAGTGTGAGGAAGATGTAGTGTGAGGAAGATGTAGTGTGAGGTAGATGTAGTGTGAGGAAGATGTAGTGTGAGGTAGATGTAGTGTGAGGTAGATGTAGTGTGAGGAAGATGTAGTGTGAGGAAGATGTAGTGTGAGGAAGATGTAGTGTGAGGTAGATGTAGTGTGAGGAGATGTAGTGTGAGGAGATGTAGTGTGAGGAGTGTGTGTTGGTGAGGAGATGTAAGGTGTGAGGGAGGTGTGTGTTGGTGAGGAGATGTAGTGTGAGGAAGGTAAGTGTGAGGAAGATGTAGTGTGAGGAAGGTGTAGTGTGAGGAAGGTTAGTGTGAGGTAGATGTAGTGTGAGGAAGATGTAGTGTGACGACGATGTAGTGTGAGGAGATGTAGGTGTGAGGAGGTGTAGTGTGAGGTAGATGTAGGTGTGAGGGAGGTGTGTGTGAGGAGATGTAGGTGTGAGGAGGATGTAGTGGTGAGGAGATGTAGGTGTGAGGAAGGTGTAGTGTGAGGAAGGTGTAGTGTGAGGAGGTTGTGTGAGGAGATGTGTGTGTGAGGAGATGTAGTGTGAGGAAGATGTAGTGTGAGGAAGATGTAGTGTGAGGAAGATGTAGTGTGAGGACGATGTAGTGTGAGGAGATGTAGTGTGAGGAAGGTGTAGTGTGAGGAAGGTTAGTGTGAGGTAGATGTAGTGTGAGGAAGATGTAGTGTGAGGAAGATGTAGTGTGAGGAAGATGTAGTATTAGACAGATGTAGTGTGAGGAAGATGTAGTGTGAGGACGATGTAGTGTGAGGAAGGTGTAGTGTGAGGAGGTGTAGTGTGAGGTAGATGTAGTGTGAGGAAGGTGTAGTGTGAGGAAGATGTAGTGTGAGGAAGGTGTAGTGTGAGGAAGGTGTAGTGTGAGGAAGATGTAGTGTGAGGAAGATGTAGTGTGAGGAAGGTAGTGTGTGAGAAGGTGTAGTGTGAGGAAGATGTAGTGTGAGGAAGATGTGTGTGGTGAGGAGATGTAGGTGTGAGGGAGGTGTGTGTTGGTGAGGAGATGTAGGGTGTGAGGAGGTGTGTGTTGGTGAGGAGATGTAGGTGTGAGGAGATGTGTGTGAGGAGATGTAGTGTGAGGAGTGTGTGTGAGGAGATGTAAGGTGTGAGGAGGTGTGTTGGTGAGGAGATGTAGGTGTGAGGAGGTGTGTGTTGGTGAGGAGATGTAAGGGTGTGAGGGAGGTGTGTGTTGGTGAGGAGATGTAGGTGTGAGGAAGATGTAGTATGAGACAGATGTAGTGTGAGGAAGATGTAGTGTGAGGACGATGTAGTGTGAGGAAGGTTAGTGTGAGGAAGATGTAGTATGAGACAGATGTAGTGTGAGGAAGATGTAGTGTGAGGACGATGTAGTGTGAGGAAGGTTAGTGTGAGGAAGATGTAGTGTGAGGAAGATGTAGTGTGAGGACGATGTAGTGTGAGGAAGATGTAGTGTGAGGAAGATGTAGTGTGAGGAAGGTGTAGTGTGAGGAAGATGTAGTGTGAGGAAGATGTAGTGTGAGGAAGATGTAGTGTGAGGAAGATGTAGTGTGAGGAAGATGTAGTGTGAGGAAGATGTAGTGTGAGGAAGATGTAGTGTGAGGAAGATGTAGTGTGAGGAAGATGTAGTGTGAGGAAGATGTAGTGTGAGGAAGATGTAGTGTGAGGAAGATGTAGTGTGAGGAAGATGTAGTGTGAGGACGATGTAATGTGAGGAAGATGTAGTGTGAGGACGATGTAGTGTGAGGAAGATGTAGTGTGAGGAAATGTAGTGTGAGGTAGATGTAGTGTGAGGTAGATGTAGTGTGAGGTAGATGTAGTGTGAGGAAGGTTAGTGTGAGGAAGATGTAGTGTGAGGAAGATGTAGTGTGAGGTAGATGTAGTGTGAGGTAGATGTAGTGTGAGGTAGATGTAGTGTGAGGAAGATGTAGTGTGAGGAAGATGTAGTGTGAGGAGGTGTGTGTTGAGGAGATGTAGTGTGAGGAAGATGTAGTGTGAGGACGATGTAGTGTGAGGAAGATGTAGTGTGAGGAAGATGTAGTGTGAGGAAGATGTAGTGTGAGGTAGATGTAGTGTGAGGAAGATGTAGTGTGAGGAGATGTAGTGTGAGGAAGATGTAGTGTGAGGAAGATGTAGTGTGAGGAAGATGTAGTGTGAGGAAGATGTAGTGTGAGGAAGATGTAGTGTGAGGAAGATGTAGTGTGAGGAAGATGTAGTGTGAGGTAGATGTAGTGTGAGGAAGATGTAGTGTGAGGAAGATGTAGTGTGAGGAAGATGTAGTGTGAGGAAGATGTAGTGTGAGGAAGATGTAGTGTGAGGAAGATGTAGTGTTGGAAGATGTAGTGTGAGGGATGTGTGTGGGAAATGTAGTGTGAGGAAGATGTAGTGTGAGGAAGATGTAGTGTGAGGAAGATGTAGTGTGAGGAAGATGTAGTGTGAGGAAGGTTAGTGTGAGGTAGATGTAGTGTGAGCTAGGTGTAGTGTGAGGAAGGTGTAGTGTGAGGAAGATGTAGTGGTGAGGAGATAGTGTGAGAGGTGTTGTGTGAGGAGATGTAGGTGTGAGTGAGGTGTGTGGTGAGGAGATGTAGGTGTGAGGGATGTGTGTGAGGAATGTAGTGTGAGGAGATAGTGTGAGAGGTGTGTGTGAGGAGATGTAGTGTGAGTGAGGTGTAGTGTGAGGAGATGTAGTGTGAGGATGTAGTGTGAGGAATGTAGTGTGAGGGAGATGTAGTGTGAGGAGATGTAGTGTGAGGAGGTGTTGTGTGAGGAGATGTAAGGTGTGAGGGAGGTGTGTTGGTGAGGAGATGTAGGTGTGAGGGAGGTGTGTGTTGGTGAGGAGATGTAAGGTGTGAGGGAGGTGTGTGTTGGATGAGGAGATGTAAGGTGTGAGGGAGGTGTGTGTTGGTGAGGAGATGTAAGGGTGTGAGGAGGTGTGTGTTGGTGAGGAGATGTAGGGTGTGAGGGAGGTGTGTGTTGGTGAGGAGATGTAGGTGTGAGGAGGTGTGTGTGAGGAGTGTAGTGTGAGGGAGATGTAGTGTGTGAGGAGATGTACGGTGTGAGGGAGGTGTGTGTGGTGAAGGAGATGTAAGGGTGTGAGGGAGGTGTGTGTTGGTGAGGAGATGTAAGGTGTGAGGGAGGTGTGTGTTGGTGAGGAGATGTAGGTGTGAGGGAGGTGTGTTGTGAGGAGATGTAGTGTGAGGAGGTTAGTGTGAGGAGTGTTGTGTGAGGAGGTGTAGTGTGAGGGAGGTGTGTGGTGAGGAGATGTAGGTGTGAGGGAGATGTGTGTGTGAGGGAGATGTAGTGTGAGGAGATGTAGTGTGAGGAGATGTAGTGTGAGGAGTGTGTGTGAGGAGATGTAGGTGTGAGGGAGGTGTGTGTTGTGAGGAGATGTAGGTGTGAGGAGGTGTGTGTGTGAGGTAGATGTAGGTGTGAGGGAGATGTAGTGTGAGGAAGGTGTAGTGTGAGGAGGTGTGTTGGTGAGGAGATGTAGGTGTGAGGGAGGTGTGTGTGGTGAGGAGATGTAGGTGTGAGGGAGGTGTGTGTGGTGAGGAGATGTAAGGTGTGAGGAGGTGTGTGTTGGTGAGGAGATGTAAGGTGTGAGGAGGTGTGTGTGAGGAGTTAGTGTGAGGAGATGTAGTGTGAGGAGGTGTAGTGTGAGGAGATGTAGGTGTGAGGGAGATGTAGTGTGAGGAGATGTAGTGTGAGGAGGTGTGTGTGAGGAGATGTAGGTGTGAGGAAGATGTAGTGTGAGGAAGATGTAGTGTGAGGAAGGTGTAGTGTGAGGAAGATATAGTGTGAAGAAGATGTAGTGTGAGGAATGTGTAGTGTGGGGAAGATGTAGTGTGAGGAAGATGTAGTGTGAGGAGGTGTGTTGGTGAGGAGATGTAAGGTGTGAGGGAGGTGTGTGTTGGTGAGGAGATGTAGGGTGTGAGGGAGGTGTGTGTGGTGAAGGATGAAGTGTGAGGAGGTGTGTGTGAGGAGTGTAGTGTGAGGAGATGTAGTGTGAGGGAGATGTAGTGTGAGGAGATGTAGTGTGAGGAGATGTAGTGTGAGGAGATGTAGGTGTGAGGGAGATGTGTGGTGAGGAGATGTAGGTGTGAGGGAGGTGTGTGTGGTGAGGAGATGTAAGGTGTGAGGGAGTGTGTGAGTGTTGGTGATGGAGATGTAAGGGTGTGAGGGAGGTGTGTGTGTGGAGATGTAGTGTGAGGAGATGTAGGTGTGAGGAGATGTAGTCTGAGGAAGATGTAGTGTGAGGAGGTGTAGTTGGTGAGGAGATGTAGGTGTGAGGAGATGTGTGTGAAGAAGATGTAGTGTGAGGAAGATGTAGTGTGAGGAACATGTAGTGTGAGGAAGATGTAGTGTGAAGAAGGTTAGTGTGAGGAAGGTGTAGTGTGAGTTAGGTGTAGTGTGAGGAAGATGTAGTGTGAGGAAGATGTAGTGTGAGGAAGGTGTTTGTGTGAGGAAGGTGTAGTGTGAGTTAGGTGTAGTGTGAGGAAGGTGTAGTGTGAGGAAGATGTAGCGTGAGGAAGGTGTAGTGTGAAGAAGGTGTAGTGTGAGGAACATGTAGTGTGAGGAGATGTAGGTGTGAGGAGGTGTAGTGTGAGAAGGTAGTGTGAGGAGGTGTAGTGTGAGGTGGTGTAGTGTGAGGAGATGTAGTGTGAGGGAGATGTAGTGGTGAGGAGGTTAGTGTGAGGAGGTGTAGTGTGAGTTAGGTGTAAGTGTGAGGGAGGTGTAGTGTGAGGAGATGTAAGGGTGAGGGAGGTGTGTGTGGTGAGGGAGATGTAAGGGTGTGAGGGAGGTGTGTGTTGGTGATGGAGATGTAGGTGTGAGGAAGGTTGTGTGAGGAGGTGTAGTGTGAGGGAGGTGTGTGTGTGAGGAGATGTAGGTGTGAGGAGGTGTGTGTGTGAGGAGATGTAGGTGTGAGGGAGGTGTAGTGTGAGGAGATGTAGTGTGAGGAGATGTAGTGTGAGGAGATGTGTTGTGAGGAGATGTAAGGTGTGAGGGAGATGTAGTGTGAGGAGATGTAGTGTGAGGAGGTGTGTGTGGTGAGGAGATGTAGGTGTGAGGAGATGTAGTGTGAGGAGATGTAGTGTGAGGGAGATGTAGTGTGAGGAGATGTAGGTGTGAGGAGATGTAGTGTGAGGGAGTGTGTGAGGGATATGGTGGAGGAGATGTAGTGTGAGGAGATGTAGTGTGAGGAGATGTAGTGTGAGGATGTGTGTGGTGAGGAGATGTAGGTGTGAGGGAGATGTGGTGTGAGGAGATGTAGTGTGAGGAGATGTAGTGTGAGGAGATGTAGTGTGAGGAGTGTGTGTGTGAGGAGATGTAAGGTGTGAGGGAGGTGTTGTTGGTGAGGAGATGTAGTGTGAGGGATGTGTGTGAGGAGATGTAGTGTGAGGAGATGTGTGTGAGGAGATGTAGTGTGAGGAGATGTAGTGTGAGGACGATGTAGGTGTGAGGGAGTGTGTGTGAGGAGATGTAGTGTGAGGGAGATGTAGTGGTGAGGACGATGTAGGTGTGAGGAGTGTAGTGGTGAGGAGATGTTAGGGTGTGAGGGAGTTGTGTGTTGGTGAGTGAGATGTAAGGGTGTGAGGGAGGTGTGTGTGGTGAAGGGTGTAGGTGTGAGGGAGATGTAGGTGTGAGGGAGATGTAGTGTGAGGAGATGT
Source organism: Homarus gammarus (assembly GCA_958450375.1). Classification (NCBI taxonomy): domain Eukaryota; kingdom Metazoa; phylum Arthropoda; class Malacostraca; order Decapoda; family Nephropidae; genus Homarus; species Homarus gammarus. The sequence goes on from CAUDMG010001175.1 coordinate 798,333, forward strand.
AGTGTGAGGAGGTGTGTGTGAGGAAGGTGTAGTGTGAGGAGTGTGTGCGTGAGGAGATGTAGGGTGTGAGGGAGGTGTGTTGGTGAGGAGATGTAGTGTGAGGAAGGTGTAGTGTGAGGAAGGTGTAGTGTGAGGAAGATGTAGTGTGAGGAAGATGTAGTGTGAGGAAGATGTAGTGTGAGGAAGATGTAGTGTGAGGAAGATGTAGTGTGAGGAAGATGTAGTGTGAGGAGATGTGTTGGTGAGGAGATGTAGGTGTGAGGAGGATGTAGTGGTGAGGAGATGTAGGTGTGAGGGAGATGTAGTGTGTGAGGAGATGTAGGTGTGAGGAGATGTGTGTGAGGAATGTAGTGTGAGGAGGTGTGTGGTGAGGAGATGTAGGTGTGAGGAGATGTAGTGTGAGGAGATGTAGGTGTGAGGAGATGTAGTGTGAGGAGGTTAGTGTGAGGAGATGTAGTGTGAGGAGATGTAGTGTGAGGGAGGTGTAGTGGTGAGGAGATGTAGGGTGTGAGGGAGGTGTGTGTTGGTGAGGAGATGTAGGTGTGAGGAAGGTGTAGTGTGAGGATGTTGTAGTGTGAGGAAGATGTATTGTGAAGAAGATGTAGTGTGAGGAAGATGTAGTGTGAGGAGATGTAGTGTGAGGAGCATGTAGTGTGAGGGAGGTGTAGTGTGAGGAGATGTAGGTGTGAGGAAGATGTAGTGTGAGGAAGATGTAGTGTGAGGAAGATGTAGTGTGAGGAAGATGTAGGTGTGAGGGAGATGTAGTGTGAGGAGATGTAGTGTGAGGAAGATGTAGTGTGAGGAAGATGTAGTGTGAGGAACATGTAGTGTGAGGAAGGTTAGTGTGAGGAAGATGTAGTGTGAGGAAGATGTAGTGTGAGGAAGGTGTAGTGTGAGGAAGATGTAGTGTGAGGAACATGTAGTGTGAGGAACATGTAGTGTGAGGAAGATGTAGTGTGAGGAAGGTTAGTGTGAGGAAGGTGTAGTGTGAGGAAGATGTAGTGTGAGGAAGATGTAGTGTGAGGAAGATGTAGTGTGAGGAACATGTAGTGTGAGGAAGGTTAGTGTGAGGAAGGTGTAGTGTGAGGATGGTCAGGGATGGTAGGGGGGAATCCAGGTCTGACCCTATCCATCTATACTGGTCCCCTGAACTTTTGTTGCTACCCGCGCCACACACACACACACACACACACCTGCCACGCCTACCTCACACACACACACCTGCCACGCCTTCCTCACACACACACACACACACACACACACCTGCCACGCCTTCCTCACACACACACACACACACACACACACACACACACACACACACACACCTGCAACGCCTTCCTCACAGACACACACACACACACACCTGCCACGCCTTACACACACACACACACACACACACCTGCAACGCCTTCCACACACACACACACACACACACACACACACACACACACACACACACACACATATTAACGCCTGTCACGCCTTCCTCACACACACACACACACACACACACACACACACACATATTAACGCCTGTCACGCCTTCCTCACACACACACACACACACACACACTATCTGTGAGGGAATTACTCCACCACGTCAGGCCCCTCATAACACCATCTGTGAGGGAATTACTACACCACATCAGGCCCCTCATAACACCATCTGTGAGGGAATTACTACACCACGTCAGGTCCCTCATAACACCATCTGTGAGGGAATTACTACACCATGTCAGGTCCCTCATAACACCATCTGTGAGGGAATTACTACACCACATCAGGCCCCTCATAACACCATCTGTGAGGGAATTACTTCACCATGTCAGGTCCCTCATAACACCATCTGTGAGGGAATTACTACACCACGTCAGGTTCCTCATAACACCATCTGTGAGGGAATTACTACACCACGTCAGGTCCCTCATAACACCATCTGTGAGGGAATTACTACACCACGTGGGGTCCCTCATAACACCATCTGTGAGGGATTTACTACACCACGTGGGGTCCCTCATAACACCATCTGTGAGGGATTTACTATACTGCGTCTTTGCTGTTCAACACCTCAGCGAACATGATCTACGTGACCTCCACTGTAAACATTAATCTGTATGTTCCTTTACCTTTCTAGCCTTTCTCTAATGAAGGCTTTTGTTAAACCACCAATGTATGTAATAAGTCATTTATGTCCAATGTATATTTTCAGCCTTCGAGCTGCAGAACTTTTTCAATAAACCGTTAATTATTATTATTATTATTACACATACATATAAACGCCTGCCACGCCTTCCTCACACACTCACACACACCGGCTACTACTTTGCTGTCACTCGGAATCGAGTATGACGATCATCCAGCTGTGATACAATGATATGAGTTAATAGGGATGTAGGGAGGGCTACATCTAGTGTGGGAGGGGCGGCGGCAGCTTCTTTCCAGCGATGGCGCTTGTCTGCCTCGATTTGCATTCGGGCTATCTCGTGTGGTGCGCCTCCAAGCGTTATGGTGTGGAGTAATCGTCTCACAGGTGAGGGGGTCGATTTGGCACTTTTTCAGGTTTGTCTTAAGACTATCTTTATACCTTTTCAGTTGCCCGCCAGTGTTATGTTTACTATTCGTTAGGTTACAATAAAGTAACTGCTTTGGCAGTCTACTGTCGTCCATGCGGGTAACATGGCCAGTCCAGCGTAGTTGTTCATGGATAATGGTAGCCTCGATGCTCCTACAGTTGGTGTCAGCAAGAATACTGGCATTTGTTCTCTCGTCTTCCCAGCGAACTCGGAGGATGGAACGTAGACTACGTTGGTGAAAGTTTTCAAGTGCCTTCAGGTGCCTCCTATATGTGACCCATGTCTCACTGCCATATAGCAGAGTGGGGAGGACCACTGCCAAAGGGTCGAGATGCACACACACACACACACACACACACACACACACACACACACACACACACACACACACACACACACACATATGATTTCGATATTTATTCACCATTAGCTACTAGATAGATACAAAATTGGATACATGCATACATTCATACATACATACATTCATACATACATACATACAATCATGTATACATACATGTATACATACACAGAAATTGAATGTCATATTTAGTATGTACACATACTGTATATACATAGTGTACGCAGTGTACACAGACAATACAGGTAAACAGTGTACACAGACAGTACAGGTACAGTGTACACATATCGTGCTGACACTGTATGTGGAAAAATTAAACTGTTTTTCTGTATACACCAGCCACAAGTCTCCCCTCACCACTGTACCTAAACTATGTTGTGGTGAGTGCCTTTATTACAGTGGGTATCTGGGGGTGTCTACTAGGTGCTGTGACTCGTCTCTTGTATGAGCAGGAATGTGACCAGACTGGCAACTGCCTTTGGCGTTCACCTCCCCGCCCTGACATCCTGGCCCCCGGCACCACCACCACGCTACCACAACACTGCCACCACCACACCCACCACCACACTATCACCACAACACTATCACTACCACCATACTACCACCACAACACTACCACCACCACCATACTACCACCACAACACTCTCACTACCACCACACTTCCACCACTACCACCGCACTACCACCACCAAACTACCACAACAATACCACCACCACCACCACACTTCCACCACTGCCACTGCACTACCACCACCACACTACCGCCACCAAACTACCACAACACTACCCCCACCGCACTACCACCACCACACTACCACCACTACCACCGCACTACCACCACCACACTACCACAACACTACCACCACCACCACACTTCCACAACACTACCACCACCACCACACTACCACCACTACCACAGCGCTACCACCACCACACTACCACAACACTACCCCCACCACACTACCACCACCACCACACTTCCACCACTACCACCGCACTACCACCACCAAACTACCACAACAATACCACCACCACCACCACACTTCCACCACTGCCACTGCACTACCACCACCACACTACCGCCACCAAACTACCACAACACTACCACCACCGCACTTCCACCACCACACTACCACAACACTACCTCCACCACACTACCACCACCACACTACCACCACCACACTACCACCACCACACTACCACAACACTACCACCACCACACTACCACCACCACACTACCACCACCACACTCACAACACTACCTCCACCACACTACCACCACCACACTACCACCACCACACTACCACAACACTACCACCACCACACTACCACCACCACACTACCACAACACTACCACCACCACACTACCACCACCACACTACCACCACCACACTTCCACCACACTACCATCACCACACTACCACCACCACACTACCACCACCACACTTCCACCACACTACCATCACCACACTATCACCACCACACTACCACCACCACACTACCACATCAGTACCCCCACCACACCACCATACTACCCTACCACACCACCACCACTACCACCACATTAACACCACCTCCACAACATTCTCTGGCAGGTTATTACAACAGCAGCACATACACTGATGAATTTTGTATGATGAAGGTGGTTGTGGTAGTGGTGATGGTGGTGGTGTTATTGATAATGGTTGTGGTAGTGAGGATGATGATGATGATGATTATGATGATGATTTCGGTAGTGGTGGGTGGTAATAATGGTTATGGCAGTGGTAGTAGTAGTTGTTGTTGTGGTTAAGTAAGTGACATAATCGTCCATATTATTACGAGTAAAGTAAGAGCAGGGTGATAGTGCCTCGATAACAGAGATCCCCTTCAGTATTGTAGTAAGGTACTCTCATGCCACTATCTGAATCGGTGTCACTCACTCTGTTCGTTATTGTGTTTCTCGGCCTAATGTAGCGGACCCCCATATAATAATGATAATAATAATAATAAAATAATAATAATTCAGTAAAATATTTATATGCAAGTTTAAAATTGGTTTGGTATATATAGTCAACTATGCAGGTATACATTTCAGTGCACGTATACCGTATTTTTATTGTAGACCGAGGAGGTATATAGTTTCATGTAGTTTCAATTTACACGTACACAGTGAAGGTATAGAACAGTAGTAAACAGTAAGGCAATTTGACCAAGATTACCAGATAAAGTCGTCACTATTGTAAACAAACCAAGCGTAGGAGGGGGAGTAGAGAGGGTGGTACGGTGGTGTAGAGAGGGAGGTACGGTGGTGTAGAGAGGGAGGTACGGTGGTGTAGAGAGTGAGGTACGGTGGTGTAGAGAGTGAGGGACGGTGGTGTAGAGAGTGAGGGACGGTGGTGTAGAGAGTGAGGGACGGTGGTGTAGAGAGGGAGGTACAGTGGTGTAGAGAGTGAGGGACGGTGGTGTAGAGAGTGAGGGACGGTGGTGTAGAGAGTGAGGGACGGTGGTGTAGAGTGAGGGACGGTGGTGTAGAGTGAGGGACGGTGGTGTAGAGAGTGAGGGACGGTGGTGTAGGGAGTGAGGTACGGTGGTGTAGAGAGTGAGGGACGGTGGTGTAGGGAGTGAGGGACGGTGGTGTAGAGAGTGAGGGACGGTGGTGTAGAGAGTGAGGGACGGTGGTGTAGAGAGGGAGGTACAGTGGTGTAGAGAGTGAGGGACGGTGGTGTAGAGAGTGAGGGACGGTGGTGTAGAGAGTGAGGGACGGTGGTGTAGAGAGTGAGGGACGGTGGTGTAGAGAGTGAGGGACGGTGGTGTAGAGAGGGAGGTACAGTGGTGTAGAGAGTGAGGGACGGTGGTGTAGAGAGTGAGGGACGGTGGTGTAGAGAGTGAGGTACGGTGGTGTAGAGAGGGAGGTACAGTGGTGTAGAGAGTGAGGGACGGTGGTGTAGAGAGTGAGGGACGGTGGTGTAGAGAGTGAGGGACGGTGGTGTAGAGAGTGAGGGACGGTGGTGTAGAGAGTGAGGGACGGTGGTGTAGAGAGGGGGGTACAGTGGTGTAGAGAGTGAGGGACGGTGGTGTAGAGAGTGAGGGACGGTGGTGTAGAGAGTGAGGGACGGTGGTGTAGAGAGGGAGGTACAGTGGTGTAGGGAGTGAGGGACGGTGGTGTAGAGAGTGAGGGACGGTGGTGTAGAGAGGGAGGTACAGTGGTGTAGAGAGTGAGGGACGGTGGTGTAGAGAGGGAGGTACGGTGGTGTAGAGAGGGAGGGACGGTGGTGTAGAGAGTGAGGGACGGTGGTGTAGAGAGGGAGGTACGGTGGTGTAGAGAGGGAGGGACGGTGGTGTAGAGAGGGAGGTACAGTGGTGTAGAGAGTGAGGGACGGTGGTGTAGAGAGGGAGGTACGGTGGTGTAGAGAGGGAGGGACGGTGGTGTAGAGAGTGAGGGACGGTGGTGTAGAGAGTGAGGGACGGTGGTGTAGAGAGTGAGGGACGGTGGTGTAGAGAGTGAGGGACGGTGGTGTAGAGAGGGAGGTACAGTGGTGTAGAGAGTGAGGGACGGTGGTGTAGAGAGTGAGGTACAGTGGTGTAGAGAGTGAGGGACGGTGGTGTAGAGAGTGAGGGACGGTGGTGTAGAGAGTGAGGGACGGTGGTGTAGAGAGTGAGGGACGGTGGTGTAGAGTGAGGGACGGTGGTGTAGAGAGTGAGGTACAGTGGTGTAGAGAGTGAGGGACGGTGGTGTAGAGAGTGAGGGACGGTGGTGTAGAGAGGGAGGGACGGTGGTGTAGAGAGTGAGGGACGGTGGTGTAGAGAGTGAGGGACGGTGGTGTAGAGAGTGAGGGACGGTGGTGTAGGGAGTGAGGGACGGTGGTGTAGAGAGTGAGGGACGGTGGTGTAGAGAGGGAGGTACATTGGTGTAGAGAGTGAGGGACGGTGGTGTAGAGAGGGAGGTACGGTGGTGTAGAGAGGGAGGTACAGTGGTGTAGAGAGTGAGGGACGGTGGTGTAGAGAGTGAGGGACGGTGGTGTAGAGAGGGAGGTACAGTGGTGTAGAGAGTGAGGGACGGTGGTGTAGAGAGTGAGGGACGGTGGTGTAGAGAGGGAGGTATGTCCCTTTACACCTCCATGGGTACGGGGGTAGAGGGTGGGGGTGAGAGCGGATGTGGTTACATAACGCTCCTCAGCCTCCTCATCCCTGACCCTCTTACGATTCTAATAAGTATTAGCGACGCCCGACTTTCCCCCGATGATGTTAAGTGTCCGTCACCTCTTTACGTCACCATGCTCGTCTCGTGTCCGTCACCTCTTTACGTCACCATGCTCGTGTCCGTCACCTCTTTACGTCACCATGCTCGTGTCCGTCACCTCTTTACGTCATCATGCTCGTGTCCGTCACCTCTTTACGTCACCATGCTCGTGTCCGTCACCTCTTTACGTCACCACGCTCGTGTCCGTCACCTCTTTACGTCACCATGCTCGTGTCCGTCACCTCTTTACGTCACCATGCTCGTGTCCGTCACCTCTTTACGTCACCATGTTCGTGTCCGTCACCTCTTTACGTCACCATGCTCGTGTCCGTCACCTCTTTACGTCACCATGCTCGTGTCCGTCACCTCTTTACGTCACCCTGCTCGTGTCCGTCACCTCTTTACGTCACCATGCTCGTCTCCGTCACCTCTTTACGTCACCATGCTCGTGTCCGTCACCTCTTTACGTCACCATGCTCGTGTCCGTCACCTCTTTACGTCACCATGCTCGTGTCCGTCACCTCTTTTCGTCACCATGCTCGTCTCCGTCACCTCTTTACGTCACCATGCTCGTGTCCGTCACCTCTTTACGTCACCATGCTCGTCTCCGTCACCTCTTTACGTCACCATGCTCGTGTCCGTCACCTCTTTACGTCACCATGCTCGTCTCCGTCACCTCTTTACGTCACCATGCTCGTCTCACGGGAAATACTCGTACCTTCATTAAGGGTTCTTCTTGAAATACTTCCCCTGAACATTGTGACTTTGGTTATTGTAACTTTCAACTTACACTCCTATCTATCTGGTCAATGTCCCAGTCCAAGAAGCTCACCTAACCAATATGATCTGGGGCCCATTAACAACTGGATCATATTTCAATGGATCTTAGTCGTAATGGTTCGGTAAGATTATATTAAGTAAGGTTAGGTTAAGTGAGGTTAGGTTTGGCTAGGTTAAGTAAGATTAGGTTTGGTTAGGTTAAGTGAGGTTAGGTTTGGCTAGGTTAGGTGAGGTTAGGTTTGGCTAGGTTAAGTGAGGTTAGGTTTGGCTAGGTTAAGTAAGATTAGATTTGGTTAGGTTAAGTGAGGTTAGGTTTGGCTAGGTTAAGTAAGATTAGATTTGGCTAGGTTAAGTGAGGTTAGGTTTGGCTAGGTTAAGTGAGGTTAGGTTTGGCTAGGTTAAGTAAGATTAGGTTTGGTTAGGTTAAGTGAGGTTAGGTTTGGCTAGGTTAAGTAAGATTAGATTTGGCTAGGTTAAGTGAGGTTAGGTTTGGCTAGGTTAAGTGAGGTTAGGTTTGGCTAGGTTAAGTAAGATTAGATTTGGCTAGGTTAAGTGAGGTTAGGTTTGGCTAGGTTAAGTGAGGTTAGGTTTGGCTAGGTTAAGTGAGGTTAGGTTAGATTAGGGCCCACTGGACCTGGCCTCCTCATCCAGGCTCTCTAAGGGTCTTATTCCTCCTGAGTATTTATAAAAGAAGCACACAGCCACGGCATCGACGACTCAGTTTAGTTTAGCTGGTGATGTGTCAACCTTCAAGTGTGAGCTGCAGGAGTTACTTCACCAGTTGACTTTCCTTGTGCGTCCTGGTTGGTGGAATCAAGTTACCTCTCTCTCTCTCTCTCTCTCTCTCTCTCTCTCTCTCTCTCTTGATAGACAGGTCACGTCACCGTTCACCCAGGCCACCGACCAGCTCCCTGTGGGCGTGGCTTCAGGGTAGTGAGCGCTGTGTTTGTAGGGCACACACACACACACACACACACACACACACAAAAAAAAAAAAAAAAAAGAAGTGCCGAGAAAAACCAGCATGTTATTACCCAGAACTAACGGAGACTGGTGAGGTCTGTGGACGGGTGCGGTAATACATCGAGGCGAGTCTTGGGCAGACAAAGCAAATGACTGTCGTACGAGGCAGTGTCTGGTCTCCCCCCCCCCCCCACGCCCTCTACCACACCACACCCCCTCTACCACACCCCATCTACCACACCACACCCCCTCTACCACACCACACCTCCTCTACCACACCACACCTCCTACCACACCACACCCCCTCTACCACACCACACCTCCTACCACACCACACCCCCTCTACCACACCCCATCTACCACACCACACCTCCTCTACCACACCACACCCCCTCTACCACACCTCATCTACCACACCACACTCCCTCTACCACACCCCATCTACCACACCACACCCCCTCTACCACACCACACCCCCTCTACCACACCACACCTCCTCTACCACACCACACCTCCTACCACACCACACCTCCTACCACACCACACCCCCTCTACCACACCACACACCCTCTACCACCCCTTCACCTGCACTAGTTTTGTGGTGATGACCCACATGTGTTAGGGTGGAAGAGATGAGTATACTTACATACACACACACACACACACACACACACACACACACACACACACACTCATTGACACGGTGAGTCAGACAGACACAGTTAGTCAGTCAGAGAATCAGTCAGTCAGTCAGTCAGTGAGACAGTGAGCGAAGCAGACACAGGTGAGGTACACCACGGCGGCTCTTACCGTGTTAAAGGTTGGCTCAGTCATACATCAGTATTATTATATTCTTATGTAATTATTTCTTTCGTTGATATTCCCAAGTTTGTGGTAATATCCTCACTCCTCCATTTACTCCCTTGTTAAATATCCTCATCTCAGGTCTGTGGTAATATCCTCACTCCTCCATTTACTCCCTTGTTAAATATCCTCATCTCAGGTCTGTGGTAATATCCTCACTCCTCCATTTACTCCCTTGTTAAATATCCTCATCTCAGGTCTGTTAATATCCTCACTACTCCATTTACTCCCTTGTTAAATATCTTCGGGTTTCCTTCACACTGTGACTCCTTAAGTCAGTATTTGACCAGTGTGTGTCAGTGTTTTCACATCATCTTCAGCGGCTTAAGCGTGTTACTACTCCCCGTCCTCCTGCCTCAAGCATTCCTCCTATACTCCTCTGTATATCTGTATAACAGTGTTGTATGCCTGTATAGTTTATATAACAGTATACCTACACGGCTACACTGTATGTACGCCATTTATTACTGGTGGACGCAGGATAGTGGAGGCCAATAGTACAGGCCAGCCTCAGTGACTACTGAACAACAATAACTATTTTTTTTATAGTCGAGTTTTCTCGCCACAAGTAGTAGTATTAATTCTTCACTGCTAGTGGACACTCACTCTTGATCTGTTGATAAATAAAACACATTAACTCAATGATTATTTTATAATGTATTTCAGATTATTGCACAAGGTAAGGCGTGTGTGTGTGTGTGTGTGTGACGTGTCATTATCTCAGTCTGCCACACATAACATTCATTTACAACCCATTTGTATTAGGTTGGGGACCTATTGATTACAATATTTAGTGTCAACTTTTATGAAGTCAAAAATTTCGTAAACTGATAATAATGTAAATTAAAATTTACATTGGCAACGAGTACGTGATTTCCGAGGCACACCGCTGCCGGCCGCACGATGCTCCTGTAGAATCAGCTTTGTTTTTTGTTTGTTGGTGACACATTTGTGTTGTTTGACATTATTAAAACAAGTTCACAGGTACAAACTGAGATACGGTCATATAACTACAAATGGATATAGTACATAAGCAGTCCTCAGCCGCTCGATCGGCTATTAAGCTGACCCAGAGTAGAAGGGGGACAAATCACAGGTGATGACCTTGTGAACGATTGAGCTGTGAATCTGAAAATCATCAGAGAGTTGCCCAGACTGGTGTACGCCTCAACATTATTTTGATATGTTATATAAATAGAAGTTCGATTATTATACTTAATACTGCTATACAAACATAATGAGAAAGTAGAATATTTCCAAATGGCCAGTTTATACGTGGTACAGTACAGGAGGCCACTTCTCACTTAAGTGTGCACACCTGTTGACCCTTACAGCACAGGCAACACCATCAAACCATGAACGCTGCCAACACACAACTCTCAGACCTAACATTGTTGGAATAAGACTAATGAACTGGCGTAAATGATGCAGTAGGGCCGAAGATGTGGCAGCCATTTACGGACCACACTTGTAAACACCGACTAACCAGCATAATTTAGTTGTTTTCTTCATTGCGTTACTGTTAATTTCAGTTTATATAGGTAAGTAAATCTGATGTATAATAAAACAATAAATACTAAGTAATCGAATCTCATAAAACACTTCCTACAAACTGGAAACAATGGCAGACAATTCACAGGTACCACAGTCTATTGATGCAAGTACCACAGTCTATTGATGCAAGTACCACAGTCTATTGACACACGTACCACAGTCTATTGACACAGATACCACAGTCTATTGATGCAAGTACCACAGTTTATTAACACACGTACAACAGTCTATTGATGCAAGTACCACAGTCTATTGACACACGTACCACAGTCTATTGACACACGTACCACAGTTTATTAAGACAGGTCCCACAGTCTATTGACACACGAACCACAGTCTATTGACGCAAGTACCACAGTCTATTGACGCAAGTACCACAGTCTATTGATGCAAGTACCACAGTCTATTGACACACGTACCACAGTCTATTGATGCAAGTACCACAGTCTATTGACACACGTACCACAGTCTATTGATGCAAGTACCACAGTCTATTGACACACGTACCACAGTCTATTGATGCAAGTACCACAGTCTATTGACACACGTACCACAGTCTATTGATGCAAGTACCACAGTCTATTGACACACATACCACAGTCTATTGATGCAAGTACCACAGTCTATTGATGCAAGTACCACAGTCTATTGACACACGTACCACAGTCTATTGATGCAAGTACCACAGTCTATTGATGCAAGTACCACAGTCTATTGACAGACGTACCACAGTCTATTGACAGACGTACCACAGTCTATTGATGCAAATACCACAGTCTATTGATGCAAGTACCACAGTCTATTGACGCAAGTACCACAGTCTATTGATGCAAGTACCACAGTCTATTGACACACGTACCACAGTCTATTGATGCAAGTACCACAGTCTATTGACACACGTACCACAGTCTATTGATGCAAGTACCACAGTCTATTGATGCAAGTACCACAGTCTATTGACACACGTACCACAGTCTATTGATGCAAGTACCACAGTCTATTGATGCAAATACCACAGTCTATTGACACATGTACCACAGTCTATTGATGCAAGTACCACAGTCTCTTGATGCAAGTACCACAGTCTATTGACACACGTACCACAGTCTAATGACACATATACCACAGTCTATTAATGCAAGTACCACAGTCTATTGACCCCACGTACCACAGTCAATTGACAGTGTTCACAATTAGCACACAATACAATTATATGAACACGACGGAACAAGTATCACACATGTAAGACGTCCAAGATGTTGTATATATATATATATATATATATATATATATATATATATATATATATATATATATATATATATATATATATATATATATATATATACACGTATGTATATATATGTATATATATATATGTATATAAATGTATATATATATATATATATATATATATATATATATATATATATATATATATATATATATATATATGTATATATATGCATGTATATATATATATGTATATATATATATATATATATATATATACATGTACGTATAATCAACGACCTCACCAGCAAGGAATCGAACCCTCGACCTACTGGGTGGGACTAGGGAACGCTTACCGGCTAGCGTTATATTTCACACAAAGCCTGTTCATCGAGCTGATGGCGCCGTGAACCTCATTGGGAAACTGCCCGTGCCTCGTATGTGGTGTCAGTAGCATTTTACCGAATCCAGCTGGTATGAAACGCGAGGCTTTGTGTGAAATATAACAGAGTCTAGAACTGCTTTTAGTGTCCTTATGGGCTAGCCGGTAAGCGTTCCCTAGTCCAACCCAGTAGGTCGAGGGTTCGATTCCTTGCTGGTGAGGTCGTTGATTATATGTTCAAAGTCCGCGTGTTATATGGACTAAAAATGAAGTATATATATATATATATATATTAATCATGAAGATTACACACACCTGAACTTATTTCAACCCTAACGCTACCTTGGGGTGACTAACTACTGAAAACGTTTATACCGAATTCTAAATTAAACTGGCAGTCATGTTAATTAATTAGTGGTAAATGTTAGCCAAGAAGCTGTAATACAAACATTCTATACACAGTACAGTACAAGACCACAAGGTCAGTTGTTGTTACTTCACACTCAGTCACTCAACCACTTCCGACGACCACGAGTGACGCCTCAATGACGTTCATCGGGTAATGTACAGAGTGATGTAGTTATATGACTCACAGATGCTTGGGATTGCAGTAGTGTTTTGAGAAGGTGACTTACCACACTCACAGTGAACAGGGTGAGGGGGCGGACTCTCTCTATATATATACTGTAAAATGAACAGCGAGGCAGAAGTTCAGCCACTCGTCTTAGGTGAACAGTGAGGCAGTAGTTCAGCCACTCGTCTCAGGTGAACAGTGAGGCAGAAGTTCAGCCACTCGTCTTAGGTGAACAGTGAGGCAGTAGTTCAGCCACTCGTCTTAGGTGAACAGTGAGGCAGTAGTTCAGCCACTCGTCTCAGGTGAACAGTGAGGCAGTAGTTCAGCCACTCGTCTCAGGTGAACAGTGAGTCAGTAGTTCAGCCACTCGTCTCAGGTGAACAGTGAGGCAGTAGTTCAGCCACTCGTCTCAGGTGAACAGTGAGGCAGTAGTTCAGCCACTCGTCTTAGGTGAACAGTGAGTCAGTAGTTCAGCCACTCGTCTCAGGTTAACAGTGAATCAGTAGTTCAGCCACTCGTCTCAGGTGAACAGTGAGGCAGTAGTTCAGCCACTCGTCTCAGGTGAACAGTGAGGCAGTAGTTCAGCCACTCGTCTCAGGTGAACAGTGAGTCAGTAGTTCAGCCACTCGTCTCAGGTGAACAGTGAGGCAGTAGTTCAGCCACTCGTCTCAGGTGAACAGTGAGGCAGTAGTTCAGCCACTCGTCTCAGGTGAACAGTGAGGCAGTAGTTCAGCCACTCGTCTCAGGTGAACAGTGAGGCAGTAGTTCAGCCACTCGTCTCAGGTGAACAGTGAGGCAGTAGTTCAGCCACTCGTCTCAGGTGAACAGTGAGTCAGTAGTTCAGCCACTCGTCTCAGGTGAACAGTGAGGCAGTAGTTCAGCCACTCGTCTCAGGTGAACAGTGAGGCAGTAGTTCAGCCACTCGTCTCAGGTGAACAGTGAGGCAGTAGTTCAGCCACTCGTCTCAGGTGAACAGTGAGGCAGTAGTTCAGCCACTCGTCTCAGGTTAACAGTGAGGCAGTAGTTCAACCACTCGTCTCAGGTTAACAGTGAGTCAGTAGTTCAGCCACTCGTCTCAGGTGAACAGTGAGGCAGTAGTTCAGCCACTCGTCTCAGGTGAACAGTGAGGCAGTAGTTCAGCCACTCGTCTCAGGTGAACAGTGAGGCAGTAGTTCGGCCACTCGTCTCAGGTTAACAGTGAGGCAGTAGTTCAACCACTCGTCTCAGGTTAACAGTGAGTCAGTAGTTCAGCCACTCGTCTCAGGTGAACAGTGAGGCAGTAGTTCAGCCACTCGTCTCAGGTTAACAGTGAGGCAGTAGTTCAACCACTCGTCTCAGGTTAACAGTGAGTCAGTAGTTCAGCCACTCGTCTCAGGTGAACAGTGAGGCAGTAGTTCAGCCACTCGTCTCAGGTGAACAGTGAGGCAGTAGTTCAGCCACTCGTCTCAGGTTAACAGTGAGGCAGTAGTTCAGCCACTCGTCTCAGGTTAACAGTGAGGCAGTAGTTCAACCACTCGTCTCAGGTTAACAGTGAGGCCACACAGTCTTATTGATAAATTTCAATGGTAGTGTTAAGGTTAGCAACTTTATTTTCTGACTGAAGCACGGAAATATTTCCTCCCTCAGCCCCGCCCATTCATTGGGTATTTAGTGCACCCTCGCCTGGTGTCTTCACCTCCACTAAACTATACTGGATCGCATCACACAGAACTAACCTAACTTAATATAACATACCTATCACAACCTTATTAAGTTATATCATAAATAGGTTAGGTTGGTTCCTCTTTTCTCATATAAATTATGTACTGTATCACTTGGTGGAAGTGTTTGTATAAAAACAAGACTTGATGTGCGAAAATGGTGTCGGGTGGACGTACGTACATTACTGTCCAGGACGAAAAATAAGTTTGAAAACTGACATTTCTGTAGTTAATTTGCAGTGTTCTCGACGTGACTTAGGGAGACACTTTCTTCCCTACATAACTAGTTTACAAGTGATACTTAGGTAAATAATTAATTTTTCTTAAACTGGCTTTAGAAAGTGTATGTAGCAGTTTATACATGACTGTAGATTTTGTTATAAAGGTATTATGATGGCAACGCTGGAGAAAACATATTTGGCTTCAGATGCACATGATGGTGATCGTCATGATGGTCAAGTGGTCGTCTCACTTACCTCATAAATAACGACCACAAGTATCAGTGTGTTAAGTATAGTTACACTTGACACGAGTTTTAACTTCCATCAGCCCTTGTTGACACAGGGCATGTAACAAGTACACACTAATCACAATAATTTGTCTTAGTGTCGTGTTCAACTACTTCAGTCTCCGTCCTCTTCCTACCAAGTTCTATATACAGTATAAGTGCGTGAGGAAGATGTAAGGTAAACTTGATATAAGGCATCACCACATAAACCAATATTTTGTGTCCGACAGTAACTTTCGCACGTAGGAGAATTTCAGGCCGGGGAGTAATAAAGTTGTTTAAATTTGAGTGACAGTAAGTGAACCACGCATCTTACCACATGTTTTTAATTACCCGTAATAAAAATAAAGCTTTTACTATGTGGCCTCATGACACATGTATGCATATGAGTCATCAGTCAAAACCAGTTAGGTGTTCCTCAAATCAATACCAAGTCGTGTACACTTGATAATGATATTGTAATAATAATAAGTATAAATATATACTCTGTTGATATTAGTTTTTCACTGAAATAATACTACATTTAGCGGTGATTAATATGACAGTACACTACACAGTGTCCCTAACGGGTAACCATGCCTATAGGACCCACTTTCACTTTTCAATATGATGAGAACAATGAGGATGAGTGTAGTGTTGTTGAGTCATAATATGTGGTGACGAGTTGTGTTGTCATGTGAGGTTAGTGCCCCGCCCCGGCCAGCCGCTGTGTAAAAACTGGTTCACTTGTTGTGAATGACAAACTTAGCCGTGGTGGTTAGGGTTGTCACGTCAGTGGTCGTGTTTCGGTCAATAAGCACCTCCTCATTATTCTTTTGTGTTCATGAGAGGAGAATCAGAAGCAATATACATGGACTAACTGGCTGGCAACACAACATGTGATGTGCCGGCGACGCTGCCCTTGACAGTGAGTGTTATTTTCTTGCCCGAGGAGGAAGATGAGGGTGAGGGGGACATTCTTGGCTCGGCTCACAGCCTAGTGACGCTCCACCACCGGCTTTTGCCAATGTTTGTGTCTTAGATCATGCCATGGTCTTCACTTATCATGCCTCACTGTTAGTGGTGATCACGGTACGGTTGAGTGTATCATGCCTCAGTGTTAGTGGTGATCACGGTACCCTTAGCTTATTGTCTTACACGCTTCAGATAATGTCGGTATAACACGCCAGATGTTGAACTTGGGAACGACAAAATAATATAAGATAATACTTTGAATTTTCCCATGCTCTTAATGACAACACATGAACAATTTAATTATTTTTTATAATTAGTTATTTATTTTAATGAGGAGACATGTGGGGAAAAAATAGTAATTCAGATGTTGTCCAGCTGTGTGGGTGATTACTTACATGGTTGACGAGTTAACAAATCCTAACTTAATTCGTTTAAAGTGGAAAGCAAAAACTTCAAAAAGCAGACAAACGTTCATATGGGATAACACTGTTAATCGTTAATATTCCCTCCTTAAGAGTTGAACTAAAGTCGACGAAACGTAAAGGCCAACTCTCCATACTTTTCAGTATTTTTTTTTAGAAATACAATAATCGCACAACATATCTCCCCCTCCACGTGACGCCATTAAGGGGAGATATGGCTAATTCACTTTGATAACTGGACTTAAAGCCAGATAAAGTTACCTATGTTCAGTTACACGTGAAGTTTTCTTTCAGGAACTGTAGGCCGCGTAAAGCTATATGGATGACGGACAGTGACGGTAGGTTGTCTGTGGTGAGGGACAGTGACGGTAGGTTGTCTGTGGTGAGGGACAGTGACGGTAGGTTGTCTGTGGTGAGGGACAGTAACGGTAGGTTGTCTGTGGTGAGGGACAGTGACGGTAGGTTGTCTGTGGTCCGGGACAGTGACGGTAGGTTGTCTGTGGTGAGGGACAGTGACGGTAGGTTGTCTGTGATGACGGAAAGTGACGGTAGGTTGTCTGTGGTGAGGGACAGTGACGGTAGGTTGTCTGTGGTGAGGGACAGTGACGGTAGGTTGTCTGTGGTGAGGGACAGTGACGGTAGGTTGTCTGTGGTGAGGGACAGTGACGGTAGGTTGTCTGTGTTGACGGAAAGTGACGGTAGGTTGTCTGTGGTGAGGGACAGTGACGGTAGGTTGTCTGTGGTGAGGGACAGTGACGGTAGGTTGTCTGTGGTGAGGGACAGTGACGGTAGGTTGTCTGTGGTGAGGGACAGTGACGGTAGGTTGTCTGTGGTGAGGGACAGTGACGGTAGGTTGTCTGTGATGACGGAAAGTGACGGTAGGTTGTCTGTGGTGAGGGACAGTGACGGTAGGTTGTCTGTGATGACGGAAAGTGACGGTAGGTTGTCTGTGGTGAGGGACAGTGACGGTAGGTTGTCTGTGGTGAGGGACAGTGACGGTAGGTTGTCTGTGATGACGGAAAGTGACGGTAGGTTGTCTGTGGTGAGGGACAGTGACGGTAGGTTGTCTGTGGTGAGGGACAGTGACGGTAGGTTGTCTGTGGTGAGGGACAGTGACGGTAGGTTGTCTGTGGTGAGGGACAGTGACGGTAGGTTGTCTGTGGTGAGGGACAGTGACGGTAGGTTGTCTGTGGTGAGGGACAGTGACGGTAGGTTGTCTGTGGTGAGGGACAGTGACGGTAGGTTGTCTGTGATGACGGAAAGTGACGGTAGGTTGTCTGTGGTGAGGGACAGTGACGGTAGGTTGTCTGTGGTGAGGGACAGTGACGGTAGGTTGTCTGTGGTGAGGGACAGTGACGGTAGGTTGTCTGTGGTGAGGGACAGTGACGGTAGGTTGTCTGTGGTGAGGGACAGTGACGGTAGGTTGTCTGTGGTGAGGGACAGTGACGGTAGGTTGTCTGTGGTGAGGGACAGTGACGGTAGGTTGTCTGTGGTGAGGGACAGTGACGGTAGCACCCCAAATTAACCTACACTATCTTGGTGCAGTGTTTATGTACCTACACTGTCTAGGTGCAGTGTTTATGTACCTACACTGTCTAGGTGCAGTGTTTATGTACCTACACTGTCTAGGTGCAGTGTTTATGTTCCTACACTGTCTAGGTGCAGTGTTTATGTACCTACACTGTCTAGGTGCAGTGTTTATGTACCTACACTGTCTAGGTGCAGTGTTTATGTACCTACACTGTCTAGGTGCAGTGTTTATGTTCCTACACTGTCTAGGTGCAGTGTTTATGTACCTACACTGTCTAGGTGCAGTGTTTATGTACCTACACTGTCTAGGTGCAGTGTTTATGTACCTACACTGTCTAGGTGCAGTGTTTATGTACCTACACTGTCTAGGTGCAGTGTTTATGTACCTACACTGTCTAGGTGCAGTGTTTATGTACCTACACTGTCTAGGTGCAGTGTTTATGTACCTACACTGTCTAGGTTCACTATGTTCGGTGTTTATATGGGCTACCTACACATGTAGTGTTACAACCTTCACACCCTCTTCTACGACTCACTGGAGGGTGTATAATCAACCCATAGGCCCAGTATATCAGAGGAGATTTTGAAATAACAGCTTCTCTTAAGAAAGATATTAAATGTTAAACACAGACCCTTACCTCAGTTCTGGCTAACAACCCACTGACAGCTGATAGGATTTTATTTCAATACCACTGTTCCCATTAAAACTGGTCTAATCAAAATACAGCTTTAAAATTACAACACAATATATTTAACAACAAAATATAATAAATATGTGCTCTCCGTCCTCGTGCATACTGTACAAAAGGCCACAAATCAATTAACTCAGAATAATGTTTACTCCATCAAACACAGTGCTCTCTCACTACTACAATATTCTTTAGACTATAATGAACATATTACACTTTAGTTAACACCATAATTATCCATGACTGCCCAGATAATAATAGATAAATATGCACCACAAGCTGCTTGGCCCTCCTACCCTCCACGACCTAGCTACCGAGAGACCGCCAAAAACTACTTCTTACAGTCTTTCATAACTGTATAAAAAATAAGAATACATTCTTCAAAGTTTACATAATGAAACAATTACTAGTATACATACT
Organism: Homarus gammarus; assembly: GCA_958450375.1. Taxonomy (NCBI): domain Eukaryota; kingdom Metazoa; phylum Arthropoda; class Malacostraca; order Decapoda; family Nephropidae; genus Homarus; species Homarus gammarus. Next base: position 818,063 of record CAUDMG010001175.1, read on the forward strand.
TATGTAAAATAATCCAGACTTTTATAAAGTCTTTACCAAAAGCTTGGAAATTCGATTCTAAAGAAAAACGGGAAATAACAGAAACTAAATACAATGGGTAACTGAAACAAATATTGAGGGAAAGGGGAGACGACCGCAACAGTAGGTTCAGTGTACCTACATTTTGTGTATACATTATATACTGCATTATGTTCAATGTATACCTGCACTGTTCATTTCTAAGTACACACTAAATCAATGTGAAGTTTTATAATTTACTGAATATCTATCTATCTATCTACTCTTAATTTCGTGTATGGAAGTTTGCATTTTACATAACTTTACTGTATATGTAATATTTCCCCAAAAATAGCCGGTTTTCGTTGTTACCGGTTTTCGGAATGCCGGATTGGAGAGGGAGCTGGACTGTAAAACGTGCCAGGGCGTTTATATTATGAAGGAGCGGCGGCCCAGTGTGACCTTCAGCGATCACTGTTACCATGTTGTTGGCCTGCTACGTGTGTTCCCCGGCTGGCGGGCTTCCCAGTCACCCATTACCTACTGACACCTGTTTCGTTTCACACTGACATTTAAGAAATATAAATTCGTTATCAGAATTTAGTTAACTTATTCAAAGAGTTGTTTTTGGTGTAGGTGGTTGTTTTATTAGTATTGTTAGTGTATGGTGAGGAGTTTGTCATTATGTAATAGTAAATGATGGCTTTTGTTTGGTTCTCCTTGGTCAGCTAAACTCACTGACGGCTTACCGTTGTTTCTATACCTGTACTGTGCACCTAGCTACTGTATACCTGTAATGTATACTTGCACTGTATACCTGTACTGTTTACTTGTACTGCATACCTGTACTGTTTACTTGTACTGCATACCAGTACTGTACACTTGTACTGCTTACCTGCACTGTATACCTGTACTGTATACCTGTAATGTATACTTGTACTGTATACATTTTACTAGACACAAAAAATGAGAATCAGAAAAATATTAAAAGTTGGCTAGCCCTCATGGCGAACAGGGAAGCAACTTGCATAAGTCTTCCCCTGCCAGTACACAGCCTCTTCACCATCAAGACTCCTGCCGTGCCTCCTCGTGGCAACACACGGTAATTGGGTGCCTTGTGGGCCCACGCTAGACCAGCATGGGATCTCAGAGTAGCAGTGGGCCCCAGAGGGGCGGCACATAGGCCCACTGGCATGTGGACATGTTTTGGCACCTACCAGCCATTGCCCCGCTGCCTTGCAGATTAACCTTGGTAGGTATAAGGCAACGGGAGTAAACCCCAAACGAAAAATCTGTGGTGTAGCCCCACATGAGACAGACATGCTTACAGAGCTCCAACAAGCCTCCATCGGCAAAATAGGCGGAAGAGGTGACCACTGTGGAAACCCAACGACTACACCAGTGGACGAAGGCAATGCCTGATGGACAGGCCACTAAGGCGAAACCCAACAAACTGGGCTATCGGCAATTTATTGTAACTCTCCCTCTCCCCAGTCATTGCACCACTGGATCAGGAAAAGGTAGAGCCAAGATGTGTGGTTACAGCCTGCTCTCCTGTCTCACCACTAAGATCAACTCACACGCAGCCATCATCCAGTTCATCATACCTCTCGTCATTATCAGAACCGCTATACCCCAAAAGTCCTTTGGCGATGGGAACAGGCAGAGATGACTGCTGGGAGTCTCTAGTCACAACTCTGCACATGGGCAGCACAGATAAGATGGTCGTTTATGCACTGAAATCTAGCCAGCAGTTCAATCCAGTCCTGTCTGTGCGACTGAGCAGCCCTTTCAAGGAGCCACTCTGCTCACCCCACATGGGGAGGGGGCTAGAAAAGGTGCACTAAACATAGCCTGCCTAAAAACCCAACCTGCTTGGGCAACCGCACCCAGTAAGGTCATCCGTATGCTGTCGAAAACACAGTCAAAATCACAGATCCAAACAAAAACAAACCATAGAACCTCTTATGGTCGCTGCATGGAATGTCAGAACCCTTCTGGATACTGGCACAAATGAGTGTCCTGAAAGAAGAACTGCCCTTGTGACAAAAGAGCTGGCTAGGTATAACATCGACATAGCAGCCATCAATAAGTCCCGGCTCCCAGCTGAGGGCTAGCTCACAGAACGGCGGTCTGGCTATATACCTTCTTCTGGAAGGGTAAGCCTGCTGTGGAGAGAAACTTCATTTATGGAGTTGGCTTTGCCATCTGCCAATGCGTCCTACACAGGCTAACTGAAATGCCTATTGGGATCAACAAGCGCCTCATGACGCTTCGAGTCCCACTGAATCACTCACGTCATGCCTTTTTCATCAGTGCATACGCCCCAACACTGGATGCAGAGGATGACATCAAGGAGGCCGTTTATGCCAACCTTACTAATCTCTATCCCCAGAGAAGACAAGGTTGTGCTCCTTGGCGACTACAATGCCATAGTTGGCAGAGATGCAAGCATTTGACAGGGAACCATAGGGAGAAATGGACTAGGCAAGTGTAATGCCAACGGCCTACTCCTCCTCAGCAAGTGTGCTGTGCACAGCCTCACTATAACCAATACCTTGTTTCAGCAGGTCGACAAATTCAAGGGTTCGTGGCAACACCCACGATCCAAACACTGGCATCTCATTGACTACATCATTGTCAGAGAGAGAGATCGCCGAGATGTCCTCATCACCCGTGCCATGTGTGGCTCAGACCACTGTGACACTAATCATGGAATTGTCAGAGCCAAGCTCTCACTTCACGTCGCCCCAAAACGGCGAAGGCAACAAGACTCCAGAAGAGGTTTTAATACTAAGCATCTGGAAGGCCCAGCAGTTGCACATGCTTTCAGAGAGCAGCTCGAACATGTGCTAATAAACAACCCAACAGCAAACAACACGAATCCCAGTGCTGAATGGGATACTCTCAACACTGTCATGACAAAAACCTGCAGAGACCCTCGGCCAGATCAAAGGAATACACCAGGACTGGTTTGATGAAATTGACCCGGCAATCAAAGTACTCATTGATGATAAATGTGCTGCTTTTACTGACTGGCAGAACAAACCTCAGTCTCGAACCAAAGCTGATACCTTCCGCAAGAAGAAAGCGGCAGCCCAGCGGGAACTTCGCATTCTAAAGAATGACTGGCTTAAAAATTAAGCATGTAAAATACAAAAACCTGCAGATCAGCACAAGATGCGCGAATTTTTCAATTCCATTAAAACATTTTATGGGCCAACCACTCTTGGAGCAGCCCCCTCTGCTCATCTGACGGTAACTCCATAATTAAAGACGATGAAGGCCTACTGGAAAGAGCACTACCATTCATTGCTCAACCAAAGCACTGACTACCCAGCAGGTCCCTCAGCATCCAGAGCTGACCCACCTCAACAATCATCCTTCCCTGGATGAGGTAGTTACTGCCATCAAACAGATGAAAAATAACAAAGCCTCAGGTGTATAAAGCAGGAGGCCCTCTGCTTACCAGCCGTCTCCACTCTCTCCTGGAGAATATATAGGAAAAGGATGAAATCCCCGAAGCTCTTAAAGATGCTTCTATTGTCAATATTTATAAGAACAAGGGAGACCGGTAAGACTGTGGCAACTACAGTGGGATCTCGCTGCCCTCCATAGCTGGCGAGATTATTGCCCAAGTCCTCCTAAACAGACTCTTTCCTAAGGCGGAAAACTTCCTCCCAGAATCTCAATGTTGTTTTAGATCATCATGTGGCACCACTGACATAATCTTTGCTGTCCGCCAGTTACAGGAAAGTGCAGAGAACAGCGTCGTGACCTGTACACGGCTTTCATCGAATTTACCAAGGCCTTCGACTCAGTCAACAGGGAAGTCCTCTGGTGGACCCTCAGCCATTTTGGCTGCCCACCAAAATTCAGCGCCATTGTGCAGTAAAACCACTATGGCATGAATGGCAGTGTCCTACACAATGGCATCCAGTCAGAGTTCTTCCTCATCCAAACAAGGGTTAAACAAGGCTGTGTACTGGCACCAACTCTCTTTTCCATTGTCTTAGCTGCCTTCCTTACTCGTGTCGGTGCCAATTTAACCGGCAGGGTGAACATCGAGTACTGGGTGAAGGGGGGGGTCTTTTCAACATAAGATGACTCCAGGCAAGAACAAAGGTGTCGGCAACTTGCATTACTGAACTTCAGTACGCAGATGACCTCACCCTTGTTGCTCACACTGAACATGACCTACGGGAGATCCTAAACACCTACGCAGATGCGTATGCGCACTTCGGCCTTGAGGTGAATGTACGTAAGACTCAGATTCTCTTTCAAGCTGCCCAGGTTCAGACACACCTCCAACATCCATCCAGCTTAACGGCTCTACCCTCTCTAATGTTACCCTCTTTCGGTATCTCGGCTCCCACCTGTCCACCACCACAGACATCGATGAAGAGATTCAGCTCCGGATCAGATGTGCATCTCAAGCCTTTTGTGGACTCTGAAACCGTGTCTTCAGCTGAAGGGAGCTGAAATTATCTACAAAGCTCCATGTATATCGAGCAGTAATCCTCCCCATCCTTTTATATGGCAGTGAGACATGGGTCACATACAGGAAGGCACTTGAAAACTTTCATCAACATAGTCTACGTTCCATCCTCCAAGTTTGCTGGGAAGACAAGAGAACAATTGCCAGTATTCTTGCTGACACCAGCTATAGGAGCATCGAGGCTACCATTATCCATGAACAGCTACGCTGGACAGGCCATGTTACCCTCATGGACGACAGTAGACTGCCAAAGCAGCTACTTTACAGTCACCTAACGAATAGTAAAGTAACGCCGGCGGGCAATTTAAAAGGTATAAGGGTAGTCTTAAGACACCTGAAAAAGTGCCAAATCTTCCCCCTCACCTGGGAGTCAATTACTCCACATCGTAGCGCTTGGAGGAGCACCACACGAGAAGGTGTCAATACTTTCGAGTTAACCCGACTGCAAACCGAGGCAGACAAACGCCAACGCCAAAAAGACGCTGCCGCCACCCTTCCCACACTAGATGCAGCCCTCCACTTGTGCAATGAATGTGGACGACCCTGCGGGTCCCGTATCGGCCTCTTTAGTCACCTCAAAACTCACCAACCTAGGTGACATCCCTAAGAACTCTTATCATTGTATCATAGCTGAATGATCGTCAAACTTGATTCCGAGTGACAGCAAAACAGTAGTATAGTTATATTGTTTCTCTAAATTCATTATTAAAGTATAAATAAATATAGACTATGTATAGTTATGAAACATTGAGCATCAAATGATCGTCTACTACGTTCCGTACTGATAAAACAAATGTTTTTACCTAACTATTCATGAATGTTATCATGAATATACTTTAATAATGTATTCATGTTCGGAAAAAAATTATTTTTGGTGTTTGTATTCTCATTCATAATAATTTGAAGTATTCGCATTCCTGTATTTACTCACTCCCTGTTATACTCTCACAGATCATCCAACATGTCACGTAGTCGTTCTGGCTCTGGCTACAACAATTGGGTCAGCAGTCTGCGGAATGACTTCTCTCGAAGCCTTGAAAACCGTCGACGAGCTGAAGCTGAAGCTGAAAAACGTAAGTAATATTGTCTATTAATGTGGCATTTAATATTTCTTTTTGTGTTATTTGGCTTCACTTACGTGTATTAGTAAGTCCTGTAGAGGTCCAGGGCATTATATCTCCCTAGAACCTAGGTGATGTTGGGTCACCTCACCGCTACAATACAGTGGAGGATGTTTCGTGGGTATTATTTTAGTTTCGGTCATCCGGGGAATCTTGGTGATTTAAAACTTTGGAATCAGTAGTTAAAAAATTCTAAGACACTTTTGTTCTATGACGTATCCCCTGCAAACGACTCACATATGCTGGGGGTGGGGGGAGGGGGGGCGGAGTCCCCCAGTTAGGAAGTTAGATCAGGTCATTTGTGAGGGAAACTATTGATCGCAAAGATAAACTTTCTAAGATTCCCATGTTGTCTGAAAGTAAAACTTTACCATTTCGTGTAGCTACCACAGGAAAATTATAGCCTACCACCCCTCATTGCTGGTACCTGGGCCCCTGCCTGCCACCCCACATAGCTGGTACCTGGGCCCCTGCCTGCCACCCCTCATAGCTGGTACCTGGGCCCCTGCCTGCCACCTCTCATAGCTGGTACCCGACCCCCTGCCTGCCACCTCTCATAGCTGGTACCCGGGCCCCTGCCTGCCACCTCTCATAGCTGGTACCCGGGCCCCTGCCTGCCACCCCTCATAACTCCCAGCTCAGTTAATAATGTATATTCTACTTGCAGCTCCCAGTTCAGTTAACAGTTAATGTTCTACTTGCAGCTCCAAGTTCAGTTAACAGTTAATGTTCTACTTGCAGCTCCCAGTTCAGTTAACAGTTAATGTTCTACTTGCAGCATCCAGTTCAGTTAACAGTTAATGTTCTACTTGCAGCTCCCAGTTCAGCTAACAAAGTAGATCGTGTCCACTGGTACATCAAGGACAATGCCAAAACCCACAACACCATCAAGTATGACCTGGTACATGATGACAAGGACCCAAAGCCAGTACTGCGTCGTGGCCAGACCTTCTACCTGGCTATCAGGTTCAGGAATGACTTTGACGTAAAGCGGGATCGTATTGTCCTTAACTTCAAGTTTGGTAAGTTCTTTGTCTCTTCTTGCATAGTATTTAAGATCATTTTGATTGTTGTTTGTGAAGTAAAGAAATATTTTCTCACTTACTTGTTTTCAGAAATTTAACTTATACTATCAGTTTTTAGTGGGCTGACAGGAAGTAAACATATAGTTGACTCATATGCCTCAGAATTCAGTATTATAAGGCATTTTCTATACGCCAAAAATGTCATATTTATTGTTTCATTCTAGATATAGCTACTTCACTCCTGAGCAGTTGCTCCAAGTATATAAGGGATTCATTCGTCCTAACTTGGAGTACTGCTCTCATATCTGGGGTGGCTCTTCTTCTGTCCAACTGTTAGATAGGGTGCAATCAAAGACATTTTGTCTTATTAATTCTCCTCCTTTAGTCGACAATCTCTCTTCCCTTTCTCTTTGCCGCAATCTTGTTTCACTCTCTCTATTTTACAGGTACTTTAACGGGCAATGTTTCGGTGGATTTGGCATCCTGTGTACCGCCGGCAAGGCCGTGGGCTCATAACACATGTCTTGCCCGCAGTGCCCACTGTTTCTCTGTGGATGTCAGTCGCACTAGAATAACCCGTTATAGTACCTCCTTCTTTCCTCACACAGCCAAACTGTGGAATGCTCTGCCTTCTTCTGTGTTTCCATACTTATACAATCTGTCTCACTTTAAAAAGTTGGTTTTCCGGCATCTTCGTGGTGTAGATTAACACAATATAACCTTTTTCTTCTCTATTTTCAGTTTTTTTCTGTTCTTATTTTTTGCCCCCCCCCCCCCCCCCCCCCCCCCCCGCACAGGCCCCGTTGTGGGTCGTTGACCTGTGCCTGGGTGGGCTAATTCTCGTAAAAAAAAAAAAAAAAAAAAAAAAAAAAACAGTAGTATTCTGAAATATATACTATCATGATGTGTAATTAGTGCAGGCTCAATCCTATTCTAATTAAATTCTAGTAACAGTAGGGGTCTGCTCAGTAGAAAGTGGGTTTCTACAACTAGTGTTAAGTAAGGAGAATACTTTACAGTTTAGTACAGTACAGTTTAATACAGTTCAGTTTAATACAGTACAGTACTGTAATTCTATGGGGACATGATCTAGCTGTGGTGAGATGTCAGAGCTATCTCATCTTGAGCACTTGTTTGAATTAACTGTTGTTCCATTGCTGGTACCTTTGATGCAGCTGATTGAGGTGTCAGGTAATCAGTACTGTAATATATAAGGCCATATCTGTGTGCAGGACCCAAGCCATCTGTTCAGAAGGGCACCATGGCTGTAGTTACTGTGCAGAACACTAAATTCACCAAGACTAAGGATGAATGGGACTGTCGCATTGACCCTGGAACTCGTGGAAATGATCTTGTGCTGCAGGTAATGATCTTAATATAATTTAACTTTATATGTAGTTATCTTGTGCCATGTTATCCTCATGCTCATGTACAATATGTAAATATTATTTGTGGTATGGGTCAATCAACATAAGATCAAATGCCCTGTGTGGATTTACTGTGGTAATAATTTTGACTCATGTTCCAGGTGTACTCTCCAGCAAGTGCCATGGTAGGCATATGGCGCCTCGATGTTCGCACTGGTCTCCAGGACATTAATCAACCAGGAATGGAACTCTTCTCTGAAGAGACTGACTGCTTCATCATCTTCAATCCTTGGTGCAAAGGTTAGCAAATTAAACTCTTTGGTTTATTAAGGCAACTTGAAGGAGACTGATTATGGAAAGATTCTCTACATGATTGACTAGTGATTTTATTCATCTAAATCAGTGGTTCCCAAAAATTTGAGGTTGTGACCCTAAATACAATCTTGTCCTGGCCTGGTCACCCTAAGTGCGAGTGCATGTAGTGTTAATTACCAATCATTTTGATATGTTGTGTTTATTCACAAAGATTTATTTAATTAATTTAAATTACTAACACATTATGAATTTCAATAAGTTTTTAATTGAACGAAATGAAAAACAAATTTTCATGAAAATGAGACTTTATTATACAATTCAGTCGCCTAAATAACTCAACCAGAATTTTTCAGTGGCTAACGTGATGCTGCTTTATTCTTGGGGTGAGCTTTTTAAGGTTTGATTCTATGGTGATAAATTTTAATAATTATAAGAATTAATTTCGGTAACTTTTTTTTGACAAATGAAAAGTGTATGCACAGGTTGGACCTCACTAATCTGGGAAGCTTGGGACCAGACCGGTTCTGGGTTAGCAAAAATTCCAAACCATCAAAGCTGAGGTTTAAAAAAGGCAAAATAATGAATAAAATGTACTGGTACCAATACAACTTACATCAGCATAAATCTAGCCCAGGCTTACTAAACCTCTTTATGACAAAGTGCTTGTGCTATGACACACGTCTACTGTACATTGAACATTCGCTTTATGTCATTCACTATACTGTATGGGAATTCACATACTATACAGTATTTACAGAACTAAACAAAGAATTTATTTGAAAGGCTCTGTAACATTCAATGCCGTAATATCCTAACTACGGGGGTTAGTTATACTGTACAGACTTTTCCCTGAGAAAAAGCCATCATTTTGAGCAACATATCATTGTACTCAATTTGTACTCGAATGTACTACTCTAAAGGGCTAAAAAAAATTTTTCTTGTACAAATTATGTGATGTTTGTACTAAAATTAATCACTATCGTGCAAGGATTACAGCAATGCAAGTTATATGCTGCTCAGTTTAGTCTGTGACATTTAATAAGATAAAAACTTTAAGCCTAAAATCACTTCCATCCCATTAAACCTTATCACCCACTGCCATCTGCCTCCCCTGCTGGCAGGGAGGAGGGGGAGGGGGAGGGGGAGGTGGAGGTGGGGTATTGACAGATTTTTTTTTAGATTGCCCCCGAGGGGGCTAGTTTATTGGGCACCCCCTTACATCCTGTGCAAGGTGAAGCACAGAAGCGTTTACAGCGCCCATGTGGGAAGCCTGCGGAGTTCATGCTTGCCTTTATGACTCATAGCATTACTGTTGACTTTTAGTAGTTGTGGAACATATCCTAATTCATATTCACTATATGCGTCCCGATTCATTGAAATTGCTGGATTATGTTACCATCTGTTTTACCAAACTAACATAGAAAGGAGAAAAAAATACTATATGACACTTCTTAGCATTAAAAAAAACACGCACTCATGCGCTCAAAACCGAAACGCCATCATGGTCGCTGAGTGTCAAACATCCAAAACTCGAAAAATAAGGCTTATTTGCATCTGCTCAAATGCCTCAATTTCATTATAGACCAACTTGAATGAAAGAAGATACTGTACTTAAAAATTGGCTATTGTACGAACCATATACACAAGTGTTATAAATTAAGAATAACAGAAAATTTGGGAAATGGATTTTTAACACCAGCGACCATAATGGAGGTTAATTACAACGTTTGATAAGGGAAAAATCCAGATTTTCTCATTGGCTACCATGATACTGCTTTATTTTGTGGGTGAGCTCCTGTGAGTTTGAAATCTGTAACCTGATAAGATGAAAAATAACCAAAAGTACTCTGTGGAATATTCTTTTGAAGGAAAATTGTAATACGGTATTAAATAATTATAAGGTATTTGAGTTTTAACTAACCTTGTTCAGTAGATTGTATAAAATGTATTTCATAATGTTGTTAATGATTCAAGCGTTTTTCTATGCATTTCTGAAATATTATTACCCCTGTATAATTTGTGATATAAACTATATGTAGAAATATTTTATTCATTTGCAGATGATTCTGTATATGTAGAAGATGATGTAAAAAGGCAGGAATATGTGATCAATGACAAGGGTAAGGTGTATGTGGGCGCCTATAGAAAATCTCGAGGTAGACCTTGGGCTTATGGCCAGTTCGATGATGTGGCTCTTCCTGTGGCTGTATACATCTTGGAGCTGAGTCGAGTTGCCGACTCTGAACGTGGTAACCCGGTTAAGGTCGTGCGAGGAATTTCTGCAGGAGTAAGTAACACTTCCTGTCTACACTCTATAACATTATTATAATTTTCATATCAAAAAGAGCTGATTGAAAATTTTAGTTTTTAATAAAATAATAGAGCTGCTCTTCAACTGTACATTATTTCAGGTAAATGATTCAGACGAGGAAGGCATCTTAAGCGGACGATGGGACGGGGAGTACAGTGATGGTGTGGCGCCTTACAAGTGGACTGGAAGTGTCAGAATTTTGGAAGAGTTTGTGAAAAATGGATATAGACCCGTCAAGTATGGACAATGCTGGGTCTTTTCAGCGCTTGTCACCACAAGTAAGGCATAACTACTACAAGAACTTTTCCATTTTTCCATAATTTATTGTCTTTATTTTTTTGTGGTGTCAGTACATAATTTTGGTAATATTTTGCTGTACAACACCACCAACCTTTTAGTGAAGAGATCTGTATATACTTGTCAATAGTCATTACTTGGTTATGGTAAAAAACTTAGAGAGCATCATTGTAAAATTAATTGTAACAGGTGAAAAATGACTTCATGACACACAATTGTTACCCTTTATTTGTCACCAGTCTGCCGTTCTCTGGGCATCCCCTGCCGGTCCATAACCAACTTTGTCTCTGCCCATGACACCAATTCCTCTCTCACCATCGACAAGTTCTTTGACAAAGAGGGCAATGAACTTGAAGGTGGGCCCGATGGTGAGAATTGGGATTCTGTTTGGAATTTCCACGTTTGGAATGACGTGTGGATGGCTCGCAATGATCTTCCACCAGGCTATGGAGGCTGGCAGGCAATTGATGCCACACCTCAGGAAGAGAGTGATCGTGAGTATACATAAGCAGGTATTTGGGGTCAGCAGGTTCTTCACACAATACAGTACAGTACAGCGTGCTAGTAAACTCACAACAGCAAAGTCACTGGAGATCATATTACAGTACTGTACATTAATATCCAGATATTTTGCCAATATGATGAGAAATGTATAAAACACTAACCAATCAAATGAGATAATTGAACTTCTGTAAAGGCTGGAGAACATATACATACTGTATTTACATTTTTGTTTTTCTTTTATAAATTTTAAAAGCCTATGAGGCGTGACGTCATGAAAGTTAGGCTTTCTCATTGATCGAAGACAGGCCTAAGGCCTTCATACTATTGGCTTCAAATTGGCGGGAATTCTCAGGTGGCGAGAAACTCATGACAATGTTACATACCTAAGCTGGTGACCACCAGCCAGTGTGAACAACTGTGACGCAAATTTATAAAATGAACTTACAATTATTAGGTAACAACAGAAAAGTCGTTGGACAGTTGTTACCAAGTGACGTCAAAGAGATGGCAATACTGTATGCATACTTCCAGGAGGTACAAACTCCTCCCACACTACCAGTAGGTGGGAACTCAGGGTAATAGAGCCTAGCTGAGGTAAAGTACTTGTATTATGCTTATTATAAAACCTCTCCTGTTGACAAAAGCTCAAGGAACTTTCTAAAATTCAGACTGTTGTTTTTATTTATTTTTTCTAATGTGTCTACTAAATGTAGAATTTTATGCTGATTTTAAATGCATAATTCTTTTTTTTCCGGAAATGAACAGTTCAAGAGATACACGCATAATTTTGGTATGCAATTACACACACTTTCATTGTACCAACCCAATATAAGCAATACACTAATAGTCATGCTATAGATAATAAAAAAAATATGATTTTCTGCTATACGTGATTGTGGTTATTATTTTTGGGATCCTTATTAATAACTTAATTTTAATTTTTTTTAAATAAATCTTGTGGTTGAGGTCATCAACTAACCTAACCTAACCTAACCTAACCTAACCTAACCAAGGCTATTAACTTCATATAATTTTCGTGTGATTGCACTCATTAACTAAAGGAGAACTAACCTAACCCAACCTAACCTAACCTAATGCAACAGAAATATTGGCATAATTTGTTAACGGCTCATTTCCAATGATAAAACAATTACATATTTTAAATCAGCATAAAATTGTACATTAATAGGTAAATTTAAAAAAAAAGTAATACTATCCAAATACAGGAAAAGGCTCCAGCTGGGCATTTTAACATTTCTCATGTTGACAACAGCTGAATATTTTACTTTTACTTTTTACTTTTATCCTCTTTGCCACCGATCGGCTCGTTAGCCGCTTGGGCGGTCGGTCATGTCTCTGGTATGCACTGTTGGCAAGTGCTGGGCATGTACAGTACTGGCTTCTGAATATATAACAATCTGCTCCAGTGTTGGTCAAGTCTGGTCTTGAAACAGCTCACACTCAATGCTGTCACAACACTTTCTGGTAGATTTTTCCAAGAGTTCACAACTCTCACTCCAAAAAAGTTCGTCCTCCTAGTTTTCTGGACCTGTTGCTTATTCAACCTTGAGCTGTGACCCTTTGTGGGGCGAGTGTCTGCCAGCTCCAGGTATGGATACTCAACCATGTACAAGGGGTCCTCATAGAAGGTGGTTCATTGGGACCAGAAAAAAGCCACTGATAATGAAATTGCGTACTTATAAATGGGAATTAATTTCCATAATTAATAGGAATAGGGTTTAATCAGGACCATCACATTGTAAGTGACTCTTATAAATTTTGGTTTGGTATCTTTTGATATTTATACTGTAGTATATATATATATATATATATATATATATATATATATATATATTATATATATATATATATATATATATATATATATATATATATATACCTTAGAATCATTTGATTTCACATTATTTTATGAAATTATTTAACTTTATAACTTATTTAAGGTACTTAAAGTCATTTAGGGTCGGTGTGTTAGTGCGGCACAAGCTACCTAACCACACACTCATTTCAGTGAAAATGGTTCATTGAGACATGCTCACCACTTTTCTTATGAAATGTAACTTCTAATTTCACGTCCATCCCATAGCTACTATGCTTCCTTTTAGCAACTTAACCACCTTGCTTTGCTCTGGACCTGATGTCACCAAAGACACAACAAAATTAATAATTATAGTTCTGGGCGTACTTCAAAATAATGCCTGTGGACACAGGTGACTGGTACTGAGCATGTATAGCACAGGTGAGAAGAATGACCTTTAAGAGAATGGGAGGCGGGCAGGAATTTCAATCACTCAAACACTTGTGCTCCCAAAGATTAATGGATTTCAGCCATAGAATCCTCTAAACTGTGGAGACTTTTTATTTGTAGGTCCACAATTATTTGACCAATTAAGTGCAAAACCACTTATAATGAAGACACTTATAACGAGGATCCTGTGTTGTGCTCTTTGAGATGTTTTTAAACTTCAATTGGGGTCTCCCCTTGCCCCGTCTGTAATATAAGCTAGGCAGTTTCAGGCGTTCTAATCTCTCTGGATAACTGAGGTGCTGTAGTGCAGGCACCAGTCTGGTTCCCTCTTTTTTATTTTTTCAATCAACTGATGGTGCCTAGCATATCTCGGGACCAGATGGGGTGACAGTACTCCAGGCGGGGAAGCACCTCACTCTTGAAGATCGTTTTGAGGGACGGACCGTCTAAATATATGAACGACCTTATAAGACCTACTAGTTCAGTTGTTTAATTCACCTATTTCTCACAATGGCCTGAGATCTTCAGTTCATAGTCATCATACACAACCAGGTCCTTTTCACATTTACTCTCCATTAATGCAGTTTCTTTGTCCCGTTGGAACATGTGATACCCCTCCTTACTGTTGGTGTGACCCAGGTGCATCTTCTTGCACTTCATGCTATCGAATCTTAACAGCCATTTCTTCCACCACTCTTGAAATTGACAGATATCTTGCTGTAGCTCTTCACAGTCTATTTGGTTCTTAATTTCCCTTGCCACAGGTACACATTAAGATTTTGTGCCATTAATCACTACACGCTGCTTTCGGTCATGAAAAAAGTCTTCGATCCACCCTAGGATCCTCCCCCAAATCCTGTACCCTTCCAGTATAATTCTCAGCCTTTCATGGGGTCGCTGTTGAAAGCCCTGGCAAAATCTAGGTACCTATATATTGTCAATATTTCCACCCTGTTCTGGAATTGAGTCCAAACATCCAGTATGCTGTACCTTGAGAAATTATGTTAAGCAGGAGCTTCCCGACATAAAATCATGTTGGCAATCCCTTACAAAGCTGTTTCCTCGTAGATGTTCCAACATGGCATCTCTTATAATGCTCTTAAGTAATTTACATACTATGCTGGTCAGGCTCACTGGTCTTATTTTATTCGTGGAGTGACGATCGCCGTTCTTGAAGATAGGACTCACATAAGCCACTTTCCAGTCACTGGGACCTTTTGCTCATCCAGGCATCTACAGAATAGGATCTTCAGGGGCTCAGCAAGCTGGGATGTACCTCATCAGGGCCCGGCCTCTTATGAACCTTTAGCTTTGACAATTGATTTCTTATAACTTCTTCTGTGAACTCAATGAGGGTCAGCGCTGTGTAGAACCGTCTGTCCTCAAACACAGGAAGATTGTTCGCATCCTCTCGTGAACACCGAGGAAAAGAAGCTGTTCAATGCCTCTGCCTTCTCCTGGTCAGAATATGCGTAACTACCATCTTCAAGCCTCAGGTCCGATACACCTACTCGCATTTTTAATTTCGATTTTGCATAGTGATAGATAGAAAGCATTTTGTTTTGACGTGACCTCACTCGCAATCCGCCTCTGGAACTCTTTTTCAACCCTTCTACACACTGACTTTGCTTGGTTCCTGGATCTAGCATACAACCTCCTGTCCTGCTCATCATTTGTCCTAACCCATGTCTTGAATTTCTGAGTTGTTTTTTTTTTTACTTTGTCGACCGCCGCATGGTTCATGTGTAATGGTCTCGTATTCCTAGAGGCACTGGGTTTGGTCTTGGGTATATATTTATCAATCAAATGGTTCACTTTACTAGTTATGATATTCAGCGTAGTGTCTGCGTTCTTATACCTTACTGACTCAGGCCAGTAGATACCCCTCATCTCCTCCACCATCCCGTTGTAATTACCCTCATAATATCTGAACCTTAGCCTGGTTATGTCGTGCACCAAGTAGCAGTTAAATCTGAAGGACAACGTTACCGTACCCTCCTCGTCAGTTATGATGAGGTCCAGCAGTTAGGGTGTTTGCTCCCTTCTGTAATGAATCGGATCTTAACATGTTGGCATAGAAAATTATCTCTCAGAGTTTCTACAAAAAGGGTAGCGGGGTTATTAAGGTCATTTGGCGTGGTTTCATTTCTCCAGTCGATGTTGCCATAGTTAAAGTCCGCCCTGACAAGGAGGTGGCTAGAGTTGAATGCTGTTGCATTGTCAATTAAGGCTCTTATGTTTCTTTGGTTTAATAAGTTACTGTTTGGGTATCTGTAGATGCATCTGATAATGAGTAAATCTCTCCCCTTTATTTCAATTTTACACCACTTTGATTCTTCAAAAATATCTTCCCCTGCACCTTCACTAGGTTGGTTCTTAGGTCTTGCCAAGCATACAGTATATAACCACACCCGTTTTGCAAGTTGCTTGAGAAAGGTTCGTAAATGAGTCGTACCCGTCAATATTGAACTCACATTCCTCTGAATCGATTCTCCTGTTCTTGCACAGAAATTCTATAACACCTGCTATATCAGGTTGATGTGCCTTCAGTAGTGTTTCAAACTCCACTCTCTTTTCAAGAATGTGTCAGTATTAGTGTACAGTACATGACTTCCAAACCAGAATTTGTCCTCGATAACGTCTCTGATCTTAGTAATGACTCCGGCCTCTCCCTGGGAGGGGTGGTTTCTCATGTTGACAACAGCTGAATACAAGCCTCAGTAACTATATGAGATAAGGTACCAATAAATAATAAACAAGATGACTTGCTATTTTTAAAGTCTTAAAAATATTATAAACAAAACATTTTATCTACATTTAGAAAATAATTTTTTGTATTTTCAGAAGAAACAAACAAATGTCTTATAATTCTTCCATAAGTAATAACAAATTGGATCTTGTTAACTAGTTTTTAACTTTTATGTTAATACATATGAATATTAACATTTAGTGTAGCAGTGTGAGCACCCATCATCTCTCTCTCTCTCTCTCTCTCTCTCTCTGTCTCCTCAAACAAGTTTCTGCACTATAACAGTGTATGTAAAGTGAGACCATAAATTTAAGATTTTATAAGAGGAGGATGACCCCAGAACATCATCTTAAGCCTTGTTACTGTAGGTAAACCCTGGCTGGACATGTCTCTACTTGCCAGATGTGCTACTATTTTTTATTTTTTTTTATTTTACCATTTTATTTCTTGCAGACAAAATGCAGTGCGGACCTGTATCCTTGCAAGCTATCAGACGTGGTGACATTGGTCTGAACTATGATGCCCCATTTGTATTTGCTGAAGTTAATGCTGACATCATGCACTGGGGAGAGGATAAAAACAGTGACTGGGGCTGGAGTCGTATGAAGATGAACAAGTACCACATCGGTCGTGCGGTGAGTGTAGTTTTGTCTCGTGCTGAAACATGTCATGTGAAGGCTTGTACATTAGTTTGGTTATGTGTGACTTTGTTTATCTGTGGACCAGCTTTATGGCATATACAGTATGAGGTATCAGTCCTATCTAGCCTTTTTTTAGTACGGTTGAACCTCGATTTACCCGGTTCTCGTTCACGCATTTGGTCATTTACAGGGTACCTTGCCAGAACCGGGATGCCCGATTTACGCGGTAAATTTGGTCATTTACGCGGGTGAAATATAATTTGTTTATTTATTGAATATATTTGTTTTAGCTCATAAAATTCATACAAATTACCCAGCCAGAATATAATTTACATTGCTGGAATTCTTATAAGATTGTGATTTTTTTTAATATAAACATCATGGCATTTGCATTAGACATACAAATTTTAGATCTAATGTAAGAATTTTGATTACAAAGAGTCAAAATTTTATCTTGTGTGCAAAATATATGACGTTTATATTCAAAATATTCCTGGTCTTGCAAGGAATCCAGCAATGTCAATTATATTATCCTAACTTTAGTCTGAGGTATTATTTATTAATATACCTTAAAATCTAGTGTTTTCACCCAAACATTTCTCAGAGAGGGAGGAGCCAGCGAGCGTGGGAAGAGGGGGGAGGGGGGACAGGAGTTGAGTCCATTATTTGAATGGACATTAACCTGGCGACTGTTTTTCTCTTAAATATTAATTGTGTGTGTCATAAAATTAAGATGTTATTATTACTACAACTACGTATTGTGCCAGAAAAAGTGGAGTTTGGGAGTCGGCCCAGTCTCTATTTCAATTAATCCCATATGTTCTGTTATTTCATTTACACGTTTCTCGTTTTACGCGCTACTCCGCGGGTTCAATTGACTGCGTAAATCGGGGACCACTGTACTGTACAGTATTATTCAACCAGATATCATCTTGCTATTGGGCAAGATGGCAGGATATTTATAAGATTTCTTAAATATATTTATACTAGGGAAAAATAAGATTCCCTGGTGCGCTGATGTTACTCAGGGCAGTCAGTCACAACAGTTAAACAATATACAATAAATAAAACAAGAGGTAAACAATATACAATAAGAGATCACCAAACAAAAATATACTCAATGTGTGTCACCCTACAGATACTTACCAGGGACGCAGGTAAGGATGACGATGACGGGGACGCTGATCAGGAGGATGTAGTGAATGATTACAAGAACGCTGAGGGCACACAGGCCGAGCGTCTGGCCACCCACAACGCCATCCGTGGGTCAAGCCGTGCCCAGCAGTACTATCAGTACAATAAGGACATAAAGGAGGATGTTTTCTTTGATTTGATTGACATTGACAAAATCTCAATTGGTGAACCATTCCAGGTCAAGGTAAGATTGTGTAGTAAATACCTTATTGTGATTTTTTTCATATTAATTAGTTTTTGTTTATCATTTATTT
This sequence comes from Homarus gammarus, assembly GCA_958450375.1. Classification (NCBI taxonomy): domain Eukaryota; kingdom Metazoa; phylum Arthropoda; class Malacostraca; order Decapoda; family Nephropidae; genus Homarus; species Homarus gammarus. Next base: position 836,602 of record CAUDMG010001175.1, read on the forward strand.
AATTCCTGTATCTCTACACTAGCTCTTGAATGGCCTTTTTTGCTTTCTCTAGGTACAATAGAGGGTAGGTGGGTGGGTGGGCTAGTGGTGTTATAGTAGGTGGGTGGGCCAGTGGTGCCATCGTGGGTGGGTGGGCTAGTGGTGTTATAGTAGGTGGGTGGGCCAGTGGTACCATAGTGGGTGGGTGGGCTGGTGGTGTCATTGTAGGTGGGTGGGCTAGTGGTGCCTTAGTAGGTGGGTGGGTGGGAGGTTCTAAAACACCTGCTCTTTCAGGCTCACTTGGAACATGTGGTCTCAAAAATTTTTGTTAGTTATATTAGATTTTTTTTATATTTGTATCTCTTTTTGTTTCTGAATTTGTGATTGACTTTTATTTGCTTTAGAATTAATAAATAATAACAAAGTTGACTTGTCAGTATATAAGTTGTAAAATACCTGTACTATTATTACTAAATGTTATACTACTACAGTTAATTGAAAGTATGGTACTGTACTATAATTACTGGCATTTGTACTGTACTATGTTATTTTATATTTTGTTCATAAATATGTTGAATAACTCCACATAATGTGTCTGCTATGACAGGTTGTGATCCGCAACGATTCTAACGAACAAAGAAAAGTGAGTGCCTTCCTCTCTGCTCGGTCTGTATACTACACTGGTGTTAATGTTTCTCTCATCAAGAAAGCTGAGGGAACCTTTTCTTTGGCACCTAAGCAGACACAAGTAAGTCATAAAAGTCTCTACTAAGTTTGACATTAGTGTTGATACCATTATATTAACAGTGAGTGTGTGTGTGTGTCATTTAATGTTAATTCACTTAATGATATTTCTCTTTAATGATATAAAAATTTTAACACACTTTCTTGTTTATTTATTAGTCATAATTCAGTTTAGCGAACTTTGACTTACTATGATGAGGCAAAAACCAGAGATAAGGTGAACCTGTGAGATGATTTATTGCCTTTGTTACATTTAATCAAACTATAAAATTTGTGGAAAACCATTACAATACTGTGAGCTAATGTGCCTGAGAAAGAAATAAAGAAAATATGATATAAAATAAGAAAAATGAAGAGCATGGGTGTGTATGTTTGGGAAGTGAATGTATTTGAGGCAGGGAGCTGTAACTGACCAGCCGCACTCTTCCTCCCCCCCTATGTGACGTAGCAGCCACATAGCTGGATGACTGCTCGGCTGAACTGTGCCACATGTATAATGTACCAGTAAATGTAAGGAATAAATTAAAATAATAGTAGTAAATAAAAGGAAAGAAAAATACTGTGTTGCCGATTAGCAATCTATTACTACGCACGAGACATGAGACAGCAAATAACTAAGATCCCCACACCATTACCCCTCCCCTTCCCTCTCCTTCGCTTTGTGTGCTTACTCCCACTTACATAAGGTAGATTGTGAGTGAGGTCAAGTCAAGCCCAAAGGTGTTTTACCGCTATGCAAAGTTTAAAATTAAAACAGATTCTTTTCTGCTGTGTCTACAAGAGAGGTTGCAAACAATTTTTGTGCAATTGAAGACAGACGGTTTGACACAGTGCTGACCCACATTGTGCTCACGGTAAAGGTTATAAGAAATAAAATGTCAAAGCTAAAGGTTCATAGGAGTCCCGACCCTGACATGGTGTATCCCAGAGTGCTAAGAGTTGTGCAAAGAGCTTACTGAACCCCTGAAGATCATGTTCTGGAAATGCCTGGTTGAGCAAAAAGTCCCCAGTGACTGGAAAATGGCTTATGTGAGTCCTATATTGAAGAAGGGTGATCGGCACTCCACGAATAATTATAAACCAGTGAGCCTGACCAGCATAGTATGTAAAGTACTTAAGAGCATTATAAGAGATGCCGTGATGGAACATCTACGAGGAAACAACCTTGTAAAGGACTGCCAACACGGTTTTATGCCGGGATGCTCCTGCTTAACACAATTACTCAAGGTACTGGATGTTTGCACTCAAATTCTGGGACAGGGCGGCAATATCGACGATATATACCTAGATTTTGCCAAGTTTTCGAAAGCGTATCCCAAGAAAGGCTGAAAATTAAACTGTAAGGGGACGGGATTCGGGGGAGTGTCATAGTGTGGATCAGAGACTTTCTGGATGACCACAAGCAGTGTGTGGTGATTAATGGCATGAAATCATCATGTGTACCTGTAACAACCGGGGTACCTCAGGGCAGTGTATTGGGACGCTGTTGTTTATTTGTTTCATAAATGACATACCGGAAGCTATACATTCCTCCATACATATGTTTGTGGACGATTTCAAGTTATTTAGGGAAATTAAGAACCAAACAGACTGCAAAGAGCTGCATAAAATCTCTGTGAGCTTCAAAATGGCTGAAGAAATGGCTGCTAAGATTCAATGTCTTGAAATGTAAGAGGATGCAACTGGGTCATGCCAACGGTAAGGAGGCTTATCACATTTCTCAACAGGACGAAGAAACTGCATTAATAGAAACCGAAGGTGAAAAGGACTTAGGTGTGTATGTTGACAATGAGCTAAAGATCTCAAAGCCACTGTGAGAAGAAGGTGAATCAAGCAACTAAACTAGTAGGTCTTATAAGAAAGTTGTTCATATATCTAGACGGTCCTTCCTGCATAATGATCTTCAAGAGTCAGGTGCTTCGTCGCCTTGAGTAGTGTCACTTTTTCTGCCCCGAGACATGCCTGGGGACTGTCAGTTGATTGAAAATGTGTAAAGAAGGGCCACCAGACTGGAGCCTGCACTTCTGTCCATTCAGTTATCCAGAGAAATTACAATGCCTGCAATTGCCTAGCTTATACTACAGACGGGCAAGGGATGATCAAATTAAGGTGTATAAACATCTCAACGGGCACTATGCAGTCGAGTGTCCATACCTAGAACTGGAGGATGCTCTCCCCACAAGGGGTAAACAGCTCAAGGTTGAAGAATCCACATTCCAAAAAACTGTGAGGGTAAACTTTTTTGGAGTGAGAATTGTGAACTCTTGGAACAACCTTCCAAAGAGTGTTGTAATGGCACTAGGTATGAACTCTTTCAAGACCAGACTTGACCAACACTGGAGCAGGTTCATATATACCGGTATTCAGGAGCCAGTGTATTCCCGGTACTTGCCAACAGTGCATAACAGAGATGTGACCAAGCGGCTAACGAGCTGATCAGTGGCAAAAAGTATAAAAGTAAAAGTGTAAAAGTAATATAAAAACTGCATTGCAGTCTCCCCCAAGCTGCAGCCCTCACTGACCACACAGCTTGATGGCAGAAATGTGTACAATAGATATGTACAACTTTATACTTTATGATCATTATTTATTTTTGCACTTTCTCTGTGTAGGATTGTTTGTGCATGTAACTGAGTTAAAAAGAAATGTAGAAAAGTATGTGCACAGTGTCTACCTGAAATTACAAGTTGAAAAATACTTTATACTTTATGATAAGTATTTCTTTTAATTTTTATTTCACTTTCTGTATGTAACATTGAGTGTGTATATAAATGAGCAGAGAAAATTAGTAAAATTACATATACTGTACAGTGTCTTCCACAATTACAAGTTAAAAATAAGCAATTACAAAATACAGCTCACAGGTGGGGAATTGTTTGAAATATCCCTGCTCGGCCCGGGAATTACTTTTGGCCCTCATTTTAAATAATCAGTTCCAGAATATAGCGTCATGGATACAGGGATGCTGAATAAACAGTCACTTACCTGTACCTAGAGCTGCTCTTTAAAATTCTCAACTGAGTCAAGTAGCTTGAGGAAGATGATAACTGCCTGTACAGTTGAGTCACAATGAAACATTAACACAACTTTAGGTTGAAGAAAGTGATAGATACCATGGCCACTACACAAGACCATATTTAAGGCAGCACTGATAATAGGTGAGGATTTTAAAGGTCCTCATCAAACACAGTTCTTGGTACAGTACAGTATTGGGAACCATTTAGTCTGGTTAATGATCGAGTAGTTGGTAAAGGTCTACTTCCTCTGTTCAGGACACACTGCACCTTCTTCAATAGATAATCAGGTGAGGCGACCCACCTGGAGTTTGTGCAGTAGAAGAGGCAACTGGTCAAGTATAGTTCACTCCATGATTGTTATCAGAGAAGATTGTTTGTCAGGAATATGTCTAAGTTTCTCATACAACATAAACTACCCTCACCCTCCTCAAAGCAACTATTAATAATTTCTATGACAGAAGGAGACACATTGAAGGGGTTTATCCCTTTGTGTATGGGTTCCCTCTCTGTTGAATGAAATCGTCTGGTGTTAGCCAAATAAAAGAGTAAAATTTACAGTCCTATATTAAAGGGGTTTAATTAACAGTAAGTTTCTCATTGCACAGTTAAAAACGTCGGTAACTCCAACTGTAGGTATACAGTACATAAAACAGTACAAAATATGGCATTGTTGAAAACTATCATTTGAAGAGGCAAAATAAACAGGATTTTTTTTATGTAAAGAAGGATGAGACGTCATAGGCAAGATTTGGATTTGAGGCTGAATAAGGAAGAACTTTGTCCGTTCAAATTATTCAAATGTGCAAATAATAATTTTATTGAAAGCCTCCACATACTACTGCTGAACTTGATGGTTATAACATTGTGCTTTGTGGGACAACATCAGAGAAATGACAACCCTTGTAGCAGACACATTTTGATAAAGAAGAGTCACTTTTTTGTCTGTACATTTTTGGGTCAGTTTTTCTCTTGGTATGCATTATGTTAGTCAACGTGGTTCCCAACAAGGACTGAGGGCTATGGGCTCCTCTTTCACCCCATGCAGTAAAAGCTTTTGTTATCCAATACCCACAGAGTATGTATGGTGTTGGGTTAACAAATATGCTAATTAATCAAGTGTTACTCTGTCAGATGGAGAACATTTACAACAAAATACAAATTTATACATGATAAGTAAAGTTATGAAGTAATTTTTGAGAAAAAAAATGAACCATTCTGCTGCATCATAACATGCAGTTTTCACCCTTCTTCAAGGGCTGTATACAAGGCATATTTCAGAGTTAAAACAAGCCTCATACATTTCCCCCTCCTGTTTTTAGACACCAGAGTGTGTGGACGGGTAAATAATCCACTGTTAAAAAGAGTGGCTCAGTACCAGTCTGGTATTACCTGTAGCACAATGGCAGACATAAATAAACTAATGGCAACTCTTCTAACAGCCGCTTGACAAACCATAACAAGATTCCTAATGCCTCCATCACAGATGACAGATAGTAAATGATGATTAATATAGATCTATATTAGTGTTGCTTAACTGCATTTGATGTATGTAGTGAGCCCAGTTGGTACTTGGTGCAGACTTATTGGTTGGAGCTCAAAAGCCATAAATATATTGTATAAACAAAGTGTAATTATGTCAATTTTGTTGAGAAAATATATATATATATTTCATTAGCTAATATGGATCCTCGTGTTTCGAAGCCGGATTTGGTAAAACATTACTCTGACCACCTACGTGATGCGGATAGTCCCCATTAGAGGTTCACGGCGCCATAAGCTCGTTGAACAGGCTTTGTGTGAAATATAACAGAGTCTAGGACTGCTTTTAGTATCCTGGTGGTCCAGAGGTAGCGTTTCCCGGTCACAGTCATGGGGTCGTGGGCCGTGGGTTCGAATCCTGGCGGGTTGAGGTATTGATTGTGTATATATATATATATATATATATATATATATATATATATATATATATATATATATATATATATATATATATATATATATATGTATGTATATATGTATGTATGTATGTATGTTTACTTTACTTTTTTCTTAAAATACTACTGTTAAGTGTTTCAGTAAGTAAAATTCTATATTTACACAGGATGTGGCTCTGACTGTTCAATACAGTGAGTATTGGAAGAAGCTGGTGGAGCAGTGCATGATAAAGATCTATGCTATAAGTCGTGTGGAAGAAACTGGCCAGACATGGACAGATGAGGACGACTTCCAAGTGGAGAAGCCCAAGTTAGAGATCCAGGTAACATACTGTACTGTACTGTACTCTGAACCATGACTCAATACATCATTAGTATTCACTCCCCCATTTTTTGTGTCATTTTACCCACATATTAGACAAAACCTTTGAAATAGTTCCCTCCCAATATTTCACTTTTACTCCCCAAGTTTGTGAAAACTCTCTGGTCCTTCTTACTCTCCCAGCAGTAACTGATAACAGAAGTCTTAGATTGATTGTGTGAAGGGATGAAACTTTGGGTAATAACACTAGTACATTATTATAATCCCCTAGAATAATGAAACTCTCTTTTATTATCATCCTCTAGAATGATAAAACACTTAATACTCTTTTATTATCATCCTCTAGAATGATAAAGCACTTAATACTCTTTTATTATCATCCTCTAGAATGATAAAACACTTAATACTCTTTTATTATCATCCTCTAGAATGATAAAGCACTTAATACTCTTTTATTATCATCCTCTAGAATGATAAAACACTTAATACTCTTTTATTATCATCCTCTAGAATGATAAAACACTTAATACTCTTTTATTATCATCCTCTAGAATGAAGAAATTTGTATGAGCAAGACTATCCCCCATAGTAGTGCCAGGGTGAGGCTTGAATATGAAGGATGGCTGTGTATGGCTCCTTAGACTATTTGATATACACTAAATAGTTAGCTTCTTATGGTTGCAATTACATTAATTAGGCAACAATAGCACAAGTATAGATACAACACAGACATAAAAGTTTTCAAATGTTAACAATATGTAAGAACGTATGTACTGTGCATTTACATGACATCCTCTCAGAAACAAGAACGAAAGTACATACATGTATTGTAAAGTGATAATTACATAGAATCTTAGTATATTTTATTGTTATATCATCATATAAAGTAAAGAAAGTAAAGTCACACTATAATTTTATTTCACATGATGCACCACATGCTGTTTTTCAAAATCACATTAATGATAATTACTTACAGACTTCAGAAGATATACAAGTTCGTAAATCTTGTAAAGCTACATTTTCCTTCACCAACCCACTTGATATGCCGCTCTCTGACTGTCAGCTTAGCGTGGATGGTGCTGGACTAATGCGGCCAAAAGCGATTAAGATTGATGGGTAAGTTGTGCATTATGTTTAGCATTGACTTATTCCTTTTCACTAAATTATATCACAAGTCTTGATGTAATGTTAAGGTTCATTCTGGCTATAAGTAAAAAGATGAAAATGTGATATGAATGGTTTCAGTGAGGACAGTGAGGTTACATGAGGAAGTATTGATGTGAGAGGTAGAATTAAAAGATAGTTATGGTTCTTAACACTTAAATGGCTAATTTACACAGTAATAGCTGTCAAGTGCTTCATTTGATATGCTGGCCATAAACTACTCAGGTCATTACTGCTGAGGCGACAAAAATGGTTGCTGTGGTTGTGTTTGAGAAGATGGAGGACAGACGGTTAGCATGAGGGAGACCAAACACTTCTATACGAATAGCTAGATGATACTCAAACATTCCAGAACAAATTTAGGATGATTTAGGGAGGGGCGGTCATACTCATCGCTCCCAAACAGGATTTTTTTATTGGACAATAATAATCTTTGAAGCCCTTTAGGGGTTAAGAACAAGAAGGTGACTTATAGGAAAAGTTGACTGAAGGTTTTTCAGGTTTGGTTAAGCAGCTCTGGTCGGGTTGTGTTGCGTCTGTAACAAACATGTTCGGCCTTAAGGGCCTTCGTTGTTGAGCGGCAGAAATTAGACAGTGATTACATAAGATCATCAAGATCGTCTTAGTGATGTGGAAGTGTAAATCAATGTAGGATTTTTAATGCTAGACACGATTGTATATTTGAAAAATCAATCTCCACCAATTTGGAGGTACAGCCCAGGTCAAGAGGCCTCCAACCACAAAATCATTGCCAGATGACAAAACTTTTAATTTATTTTTATTACGGAGTTGTGGTCACAGCTATGATAAAAGCCAACCAGGGAGTGTAGTACTGTTGTGCCTTTAGTTAAATAAGTTCATAGTGTCATCATTGACTGCAGAAGAGGTTGTAAATAACTTAAAGTGAAGAACAAATTGGCAAGCAAGCTGGTAAGGCACCACTGCCAGCAGAGACCAAGTCGTGTTATTGGTGCCACAGCAACATTTATTTTTATTTTGTTTGTGTGTTTTCTCAAGGACTGAAACTGTGACTTCCAATACACCATTCACAGGGAGATACAGTGTACACAGTGATAGCACAAAGAGATATAGTCATTAATGAGAACTGGAAAAGAAAGTACAAGGAAATAATAGTTAAAAAATAAATAAAAAATCAACAAGCTTGGCTATCCTAAAAGGCATCTTATTACCGCCCCAAAGAAAGTTGTATTTTTTTCTGTGTTTCTAAAGGACTGAGTGGGCATATAATCCGTTATTCATAGCAAAATGAAGTGTACATGGAGATAGCACATAGATACTGACAAATCTCCGAGGTGAACTAAAAAAAAGAAGAAAAACAGAAAATAACAGGAGGCAGTTAGGCCAAGGTGCAAATATTACAAGGGAAATTACAACAGGATGAGGGAAGAGATGAGGGGTATCCATTGGCCTGACTCATTAAGGCACCAGAACGAAGACACTACGCTGAATATCATTACTAGTAAAGTGACCCATTTGATCGATAAATATATACCCAAGACCAAACCCAGTACTTCTAGGAATACGAGGGGACTTCTACACACGAACCATGCGGCGATCGACAAAGTTAAGAAGAAAACCCAGAAATTCAAGACGTGGGTTGGGTCAAACGATGAGCAGGACAGGAGGATGTATGCAAGAGCCAGAAACCAAGCAACGGCAGAGTGAAGAATGGCTGAAAAGGAGTTCCAGAGGCTGGTTGCAAGCGAGGTCAAGTCAAACCCTAAGGCGCTTTACTGCTATGCAAAGTCGAAATTAAAAACGCCAGTAGGAGTATCAGACCTGAGGATTGAAGATGGTAGTTATGCAGATTCTGACCAGGATAAAGCTCAGGCATTGAACAGCTTCTTTTCCTCGGTGTTTATAAGAGAGGATGCAATTAACCTTCCTGCATTTGAGGACAGACGGTTTGACACGGCACTGACCCACATTGTGTTCATAGACAAAGGTATAATAAATAAACTATCAAAGCTAAAAGTCCATAAGAGTTCCGGCCCTGACATGGTGGATCCCAGAGTGCTAAGACAGTTGTGCAACAAGCTTGCAGAGCCCTCAAGATCCTGTTCTGTAATGCCTGGTTGAACACATGGTCCCCAGTGATTGGAAAATGGTTTATGTGAGTCTTATCTTCAAGAAGGGCGATCGTCACTCCACGAACAATTATAGACCAGTGAGCCTGACCAGCATAATATGTAAAGTACTTGAGAGTATTATCAGAGATGCCGCGATGGAACATCTACTACAAAACAATCTTCTAAAGGATTGCCAATACGGTTTTATGCCGGGGCGCTCCTGCTTAACACAATTACTCAAGGTATTGGATATTTGGACCCATATTCTGGAACGGGGTGGTAATATCGACAATATATACCTAGATTTTGCCAAGGCTTTCGACAGTGTATCCCACGAAAGGCTGAAAATCAAACTGGAAGGGTACGGAATTTGGGAAATGTCCTAGCATGGATAGAAGATTTTCTACATGACCACAAGCAGTGTGTGGTGATTAATGGCACGAAATCATCATGTGTACCTGTCACAAGCGGGGTACCACAGGGTAATGTATTGGGCCCGCTCTTGTTTGTTTGTTTCATAAATGACATGCCTGACGTTGTACACTACTCCATACAAATGTTTGCCGATGACACCAAGTTATTTCGGGAAATCATGAACCATACGGACTGTGAAGAGCTGCAGAAGGATCTCTGTGAGCTCCAATAATTTGTCAAAGAAATGGCTGCTGAGAGTCAATGTCACGAATGTAAGAGGATGCACCTGGGGCGTACCAACGGTAAGGAGGCGTATCATATGTCCCAACGGGATGAAGAAACTGCACTATTTGAGACTGAATGTGAGAAGGACCTAGGTGTGTATGTTGACAATGAGCTGAAGTTCTCGGGCCATTGCGAGAAGAAGGTAAATCGGGCAAATATATTATTAAGTCTTATAAGAAGGTCGTAACGATCTTCAAGAGTGAAGTGCTTCCTCATCTGGGGCACTGTCACCCCGTCTGGTCAGTTGAATGAAAATTTTCAAAGGAGGGCCACCAGACTGGTGCCCGCACTTCTGTACCTCAACTACCCTGAGAGATTGGAGCACCTGAACTTAAGTGAGGTGTATAAGCATCTCAAGGGGCACTACTCAGTCAAGTGTCCTTACTTGGAGCTGGCGGACGCTCGCCCCACAAGGGGTCACAGCTCAAGATTGAAGAGGCCGCAAGTCCAGAAAACTGTGAGGGCAAACTTTTTCGGAGTGAGAGTTGTGAACTCTTGGATCAATCTGCCAGAAAGTGTTGTGATGGCACCGAGTGTGAGCTCTTTCAAGACCACACTTGACCAACACTGGACCAGGTTCAGGTACATTCAGGAGCCGGTGCATGCCCAGTACAGTACTTGCCAACAGCGCGTAACAGAGACGTGATTGATCTCCCAAGTGGCTAACAAGCTGATCAGTGGTGAAGAAGATAAAAGTATTAAGAGGAACCTAAGGCCCGGAGGAAACATAAGTACAGTACAGACAGTTTCTTAAACATGTACAGGATGATTACAATACCAAAAAATATTTTAAAATTCTTACTAGAGTTTTTGTAAATCCTCTCTGTTGCAGTCTTTTCAAGAGAGTTAATAAGACAAAATGTCTTTGATTCCAACCTATCTAACAGTTGGACAGAAGAAATTCCACCCCAGATATGAGAGTAGTACTCCAGGTTAGGACGATTGAATCCCTTATAAACTTGAAGCAACTGCTCAGGAGTGAAGTAGCTATGGCATCTGTACAGCATTCCCAACTTTCGGGAGGCAGCTTTAGCAATGTTGAGGATGTGTGGCTTCCATGACGTACTGTATTAGAGGAATTTATGAGGCCTAGCATATCTATTCTAAAATTTGGCAAAATGATTGCGTCTTGAAATGTGATTGGTGGGAGATCATTTAATTTGGAAAGTGTAATTGGTAAATACTGAATTTTATTACTACTGAATTTAACCAAGTTTCTGCCTCCCAATTCGGAGATGGTGCACAGATCCGCATTGATAGATGTAATGATATCAGCTCTAGAAACAGATCTAGTTTGAGAATTAGGAGGAAGGGGAAAATGTGAAGAAGAGTGAAGAGTAGAATCATCAGCGTAAGAATGGATAGAATTAGTTGAGTGCGAAGTAAATTATTGATAAAAAGAAGGAAGAGAGTAGGTGAAAGAACAGAATCCTGTGGGACACCACTATTGGTATAGAAAGAGTGAGAGATCGATCCCTCGACAACAACTGCCATGGATCGGTTCTTAAGTAAATTCAAGTAAAATATTTGAAGAAAAGATAGTACATACTGTACAGTTGAATAGATTAAAAAATATATGAAATAAAGAAAATAATGTATATAAGTGATGAAATGAGTATACTGTATTCTGAAGAGCTAATGATATGAAGTGACAAGAGCAGACCAGTTATATGTTACAAGGAGATGAGAGATGCCAGATGTGGACGTTGTATAATATGGACACGAAGTAGTACCTTAAGCTGTGTATTCTTATATTACCCTATTAATTATGTATAGTAAAGTATTACAGAACATGTATTAATCCTATGTAATATTTCCATTTATTATGCACCATGTTATGTATGTGAATTATCATATTTACATATTATGTATTCAGCTTGTGAATGCTGGCATCTGTACATGCCAGCGCGGAGTGATACAGAGAGTTGAGATCGCTAGTCCTTATGGCGTGGAAGCCCACTGTCTATTGTTCCTCTGTATATCTCCCGTACGAGAAAAAGAACCTATTTTCAAGATAACAAGTGTTTGCGTATACCCTCCATAGTGTAGAACATTTTGGGGGTATCAAAGACAAACATAGAGACGTTGTATCTGAAAACAAATGAGAGCAACAACACACAGTGAAACCTCTTAGTTACAGGTTACTTGGTACTGGCATGAAAGCCGTCATGTAGAAACTTTTCCTTGTTCATTTAAAAGCATATCTTCATTATAATCCCTTCATTATGGATTATCCCAATTATATGATGGCATTTTATATTCTGTACACTGTGGGTTTACAGGATGGGGCACTATGGAAAATACCAATCACATCCTTACGAACATCTGTGTGTTATAAATGTCCTTTGTAGGCAACACTTCATCTTACCAAGTGAAGGGGGATTTTTTTTATCTCTAGTGCTCAGTAGCCATTGAGTTGTATTGTTAAGATCTTAAAAATCTAATAAACATTTTAAGGGGAAATTCACTAGACTTGAGGTTTTCTTCGGTAGCCATAACACATGAGCAGGTAGATGTGAGTATGTATGTGAGGAATGAAGTGTAGATAATAATAATAATAATAATAATATTAATAATTAACGGTTTATTGAAAGAGCTTGGCAGCCAGAAGGCTGAAAATATACAGTTACATATTTGGGGAATGGGTTACGAATTACAAATAATATACAAGTAACATAAGTGACACAAATAAGACATATAATAACTTAGATGGGGAAAAGCTTAAACTACAGTTCATTTCAACATAGTGACAGTGTTACAGTATTGCAAGTTATTGATAATTTTTACAATGGTTGGGACTGGGCTGTTCTTATAGCGATCAGTTCGTGCAGATATGAAGTAATAAGTGTAGGCAGTGTAGTGTGGATGGTGAGACGAAGTTAGAGTATAAGAAGTTCCTCAAATGTTACTTTATAGTAACATAGTAAACCATTAAGAAAAAATTATTGACTCCTGAAGTTTTATGTTAAATATGTACGGTTATTTTTATTACAACTAAATTTTCACAAATTCTCCATTCCTGTGATTTGCACATGAGATTCATTTGGTTGTAAAATATTTGAGCACTATCTATATCTTAATCACAGTGAATAAACAAAACCTCTTGAGAGTTGGTCCCAATGCTTTTAATTTTGTGGTTAACAAGTATTTTTTTAGAATAATATATATATATATATATATATATTATATATATATATATATATTATATATATATATATATTATATATATATATATATATTATATATTATATATATATATATATATATACATACAGTATTACCCCGCTTTACGCGGTTTCACTTAACGCGATTTCTCATATACGCGGTGCCCCGCCAGAACCGAACTTTCACTTAACGCGGTTCATCTACTCATATACGCGGTGAAGTTTAATTTTTTTTTAATTTTTTTTTATTTACCTCATAAAATTCATACAAATTACCCGGTCAGAATATAATTTACATTGCTGGAATTCTTACAATATGATGATCATTTTAAATATAAACATCATAGATTTTGCATTAGACATACAGTTGGTCTTCCTATTACGCGGTCCTTCAATCCGTGTTTCACCGTTAACGCGGTGCCTTGCCAGAACCTAACATTTTCACATTCCGCGGTCGTGAACCCCATTATGCGGAGAGCGGCTGGCAAGCCGCGCCATTTTTGGATCCAAACCTCCCGCCATCCGCCATGTTGTGTAAGAGGCGCGAAAATGGTGCGCACAAGGTCGCCCAGTCATCAAAACATTACCGAGTTCTTCACCCGCCACCCACTACAGCCGGCCCAAGTCAGTGATAGTGATAATTATAGTGAGGATATGGACTTATATGAACTTTGGGGGGTTTGACAAAGAGGCCCTGCAAGCCTCTGTGGTGGATAGTGATACAATTGATACAAGTGATACAGGTGAGGGCCAATAATCTGCCCTCTGTCTCGGAACCAACCGCCCATCCCCGTGTGCCCAGCCATCTTTTCTACTAATGTAAGTGTTAAAAAACCTAATATTATTGATATTTCTCTTAATTATTAATTGTGTGTGCATGCCATCATAAAGTTAAGATAATATTTTTACTACAACATAGTTGTGTGTCGTCAAAAAGTGGAGTTTGGGGATCGGCCCGGACTCCATTTCAATTAATCCCATATGTTATGTTATTCACTTTACGCGTTTCTCACTTTCCGCGGTACCCTCCGGGTTACATTAACCGCGTAATACGAGGACCAATTGTACAAATTTTAGATATAATGTTTACTCTGATTAAATATGTTATCTTTTGTGCAAAATATATGACATTTATATTCAAAATATTCCTGGTCTTACAAGGAATCCAGCAATGTCAATTATATTATCCTAACTTTAGTTTGAGGTATTATTTATTACTAAAAAGGTAAATATTCTGGTTTTCCCACACATCTGGTAGGGAGGGACCGACCGACCATCTGGCACGGTGTGAAGAATATTTTTTTTTTTATTAACTGAAGATATTTGTTTTAGCTCATAAAATTCATACAAATTACCCGGCCAGAATATAATTTACATTGCTGGAATTCTTACAATTTGATGATCATTTTGAATATAAACATCATAGATTTTGCATTAGACATACAAATTTTAGATAAAATGTTTACTCTGAGTAAATATGTTATCTTTTGTGCAAAATATATGACATTTATATTCAAAATATTCCTGGTCTTACAAGGAATCCAGCAATGTCAATTATATTATCCTAACTTTAGTTTGAGGTATTATTTATTAAAATCTAGTGGTTTTTCCCCCAAAATTTCTCAGAGAGGGAAGAGCCAGCAGTGTAGTGTGAGAAGAGGGGGAGGGAGTTGAGTCCATTATTTGAATGGACATTAACTTGGCGATTGTATTTTTCTATTTCTCTTAAGTATTAATTGTGTGCATGTACCATCATAAAATTAAGATGTTATTTTTACTAGAACATAGGTATTGTGTCGGAAAAAGTAGAGTTTGGGGGTCGGGCCAGTCTCTATTGGAATTAATCCCATATGTTCTGTTGTTCCATTTACGCGGATTTCACTTAATGCCGTACCCTGTGGGTTCAATTGACCGCATAAATCGGGGTACTACTGTATATATATATATATATTATATATATATATATATATTCTATATTATGATATATATATATATATATATATATATATATATATATATATATATATATATATATACTGTATATATACAGGTAGTCGTCGACTTACGACCTATGCGACTTACGTCTGTTCGACTTTACGACCGGCGGTACGACAGTTTTGGCTCCAGCCCCAGTGTAAATAATAAACCAATTGTACTGTAGTATGCAGTGATTTACTTAAACCTGACGACCGTAACAATAATGAACAAAGAAAATGTTGATAAAATATGACTTAAAGATGATTATATTATCATTACACATTACAGTATAATATACGTAAGGTAATTATAACATAGGCCGACTTACGACCAGATCAACTTACGACCGGTCGGCCGTAACCAATCTAGGTCGTAAGTCGACGACTACCTGTATATATATATATATATATATATATATATATATATATATATATATATATATATATATATATATATATATATAGTAAATAAATTAACATAATACTACACTACCTTCATAATCACACTTCTTCATATTTGACATTCTTGATAGTATTTCTTTTCATGCATTTACATTTTTTTCTGATTTTAGGTAAAATGGTCTTAGTTTTCATAACTAATGGCTTTACTAATATTTTTGTATATTTTGCAGTGAAGTGGCAGCTAAAGGGAACTTCTCACACACTATTCAGTTCCTGCCTCGCGTTCATGGAGAGAGGAAGATTATTGCCAGCTTCAACGCAAAGGAGCTCTTTGATGTTGTAGGAGCCAAGACAGTCACTGTTAAGAAAGAACAATAATTTCTGGCTATTCGCTTTTGTATGATGACAGTAAAGGCAGAACTGGCAGGAGAAAAACAGTCCTTGAACTACTGCAGTTTTCCTGTATATCAATTCCTGGGAAGTTAATATCCTTGCTGAGATTTTGGTGATTAAGTGTATTAACAATACAGTAGATCAGTTAAAGAATAAATACAAGGATGATGAAGGACTTAAGGGAGATGTTGACAATAGATACAGGTAGTGGTGTGAACAAGTTAGGCAGCTGAGAAGCTTTAAAAGTTGTTTTTCATGTGTTGGATATAAACAGATAGATGTGGCTTGTCCATAAAGTGAAATTGACTATATTTAGATGCTTATTAAAGTCAATGAGTATCTACCATTGAATTAAATACACATTTTTATTCATGTTTCATCCTGAAAAAACTCGGTAAAACAGAAGCAATAGTATGAAAGCTGGCACATCAGCTGTAACAACTTAGTGTTGAACATTAAGTACAGGTAGTACACAAATCATTGTTATGAGTCACATTGTACACCAAGAGTAACTTTACACTCAAAGGTTAATGAGATAATTCTCGGCCACAAGGCTGAGTACCTTTCACTTGATATATTTTAATATTTTCTCAAGTCTTATGGGAGATGTTAGTGCAAAAACATCAGCTATTTCTTAAGTTCTTAATATTCATATGATACAAAAGTGCTATAAGTGGAACACAGTGCCTTGCCATTTACTCGCTTCTATTCATTTTATTTTTAATATCCCTCAAAAACTTGTGCATTTTACAAGACCTGTTACATTAGTTTTCAAAAGTGATATTTTGAACTAAAAATCCGATTTTTTTTTTTTACATTTGTGTTGATAGAAATAAAGTTTTTTAAGTTCAATCTTCAAAAATATTTCCTATTTGAATCATATCTGAGAAATACCAACCTTTACTAAACCAAATTAACTTAATGTCATGCACATGTTTATGTTAAGTAATGTTTGTACTAATGTTAGTACTGTACAAGTACTGTACTTTTTGTAGAGTAAGGAATACTAACACAGTCAATAAGAAGGGATTTACACTTGCTTGGGTTTCAGTTAAGAAGATTAGGGAGAGCCTTCAGTTGTCATAGATGTGGAACAGTTCTTCTCTATTTTCATGAATAAGCAACTGACTTCCACATTATTGTTTTTGTATTTCATAGTTAACATAAGCATCTTAACTCTTGCCTTAATGCTTGCATCTGTCAGAAGCAGCTGTTGGTTCTTTGTGTTGAACTTAAATCAAAATATGTAACAAATATGATCTATTGTAAGATAAGAAGAAAAGCTATTTCATATTTTTATATTCTAGTTAGTAAAACAAACTTTTAATATTTTCCAACTCACATATTGACACATAACCCAATGTTAACTAATAAAAAAATAATAACTATTAAAAACTATATTGGGTAGCCTCTTAAATAACACTTTGGTAAGAACAGAAAAAAATATCAGAGCTGTTAA
Organism: Homarus gammarus; assembly: GCA_958450375.1. Classification (NCBI taxonomy): domain Eukaryota; kingdom Metazoa; phylum Arthropoda; class Malacostraca; order Decapoda; family Nephropidae; genus Homarus; species Homarus gammarus. Next base: position 853,945 of record CAUDMG010001175.1, read on the forward strand.
GTAAAATGTTTATTTCTGACTTCTGAGGAATCCTATATAATATATATATTAATATTTTATATTTCCGCTTTTTACTGGTCATCATATATGTGTGTGTGTGTGTATATATATATATATATATATATATATATATATATATATATATATATATATATATATATATATATATATATATATATATATATATATATATATATATATATATATACAGTATATATATATATATAGTATATGATTAGATATAAAGAAACAATATTGAGTGATTTTTGTACAAGTAGATGATGACCTACCATGTTTATCACTTTCCAATAAAGGAAATATAAAAATATCTTAAGTGGAGTATGAGACCCTTCAACACATTATTATGCTGTAGTGTACTCATATACTGTACTGTAAAAGTCCAAAAATCCGGATGCCAGAAATTTGGACCACCCGAGAATCCGGACTTTTAGGAAATTCAATTTTTTTTTTTTTTTTTAGCGGGCTTTTGTGTGTATATGCATATGCGTGAGCGCCACAGCTGTACAGCGACAACAAGTGACCACGCGGTCGCCACTTTAAAACGAGCAATCAAACTGTGACAACGTATGTAATTTTGGCTCCTACTCTTTTCATTTACAGAGTACTGTACTGTACAAGCCCATAATAATGGCTCCTTAAGTAGATAAACTTCATTGTGTGAAGAGAAAGAAGAACATGTTGAAATTGAGTGACAAACTTGAAATAATTAAGAAACTAGAACATGAGGTGAGCAATACTGTTCGAATGGAAACATACGACAATGGAAGGTCTACAATTTATGATATAAAAGAGGCAAAGAATAAAATTCTAGAATTCACAGCTTTTTCCTTAAAACTGCTCGTTTTGATAAACGAAGCATGCTATATTTGCTAATGAATAAACTATCAAAATGTACCTGTTCATCTCTTCTTTATTTCTCCTTAAATTTGAATTTTAAAAGTACTGCCTGAGAATCCGGAAAATCCGAAAATCCGGACCAACCCAATCCCCAAGCAGTCCGGATTTTTGGACTTCTACTGTATATGGAAGATTTTACATTGTTTCACATAGTGATGTGTCCACTACTACTGTACCTCTATCGGCCATCACAGACTTGTTGTCTCAAAGGGAAACATTACCAGTGTTTGCTCACCATGTATCTGACTATATGTGGCTCTGACTCTTGACACATCTTTTTTTTTTCAACTCTCAAAACATTTCTCTCCAAGAGAGAAGGTGAGAATCAGAAGCAAATATTCACACATTGTTCCTTCATTCATCTATCTTGCTGTAACATAATATCTTCAACAGTTACTTCTCTCCAACAACAACTGTCTACTACCTGTTACCTCTCTCCTACAACAACATTGTGGGGTTAACGTGATGTTGGATCGCACTAGGATGGAGGTGAGAAGGGAAACTCAGCTATGGCGTTTTCTATATACAGGCATCCCCACGTTAAGGAAGCCCGGGTTACGGAATTTCGCTTTTACGGAATTTGTAAATTATGACCAATAATTTCGCTTAGTACAGCCCATAAATCCGCCCTTACGGAAATTGGGATAAATTTTTAACAATTTAATAAAAAAATCACTATGTAAAATTTAATTTTTTTGTTAAATATTATAATTTGTTTGGTTTGGATTTCTTGGTGTTTGCTCCTGCCAAGAGGAGTCACTCCATTGTTTACATCCACTGTGCGCGCATGTTTCGCGCCTCTGCAGTTTGATTTAACTTTAACAAACATACAGTAAATACAGTACCGGTACAATGCATTACCCTTATTCAAGATGACTAGAAAGAGGCCATCAAGTGGAAGTGACCGCAGTAGTGCAAAAAGAAGCCACAAAGGCATTACATTGCATATTAAACTTGACATTTTAAGAAGGTTTGATGCTGGAGAAAAACTTGGCCAGATTGCAAAAACATTAGGTCTCGCTACTTCAACAGTGGGAACAATCCATGATAATAAGGACAGAATTAGGTCAAGTGCTGAAGCTGCTCGAACCTTGTATTTTCATCAAAGTGATGTGATGTTGAATATGGAACGACTCCCAAGTGTCTGGATTGAAGATCAGACTAAACACAATGTGCCACTAAACACTATGGTTATTCAACAGGAAGCCATAAGTATATACATTATAATGATTTACAGGAAGAGGAAGGTGCATCTTCTGAGGTTAAATCTTTTCTGGCTAGTAAAGGCTGGTTTGAAAGGTCTAAGAAGAGCCTTAATTTACACAACATAAAAATGAGCGGTGAAGCTGCCAGTGCTGATACAGATTCTGCTAATACATATCCTGCTGAGCTGAAGAAAATTATTGATGAAGGAGGTTACACACCAGAACAAGTGTACAATGTTGATGAAACTGGGCTTTTTTGGAAGCGCATGCCTGCTGCAACTTTTATTTCCACTGAAGAAAAATCAGCACCAGGCTTTAAAGCATCCAGAGATCATTTAACACTTCTTGTGGGAGGAAATGCTTCAGGTGACATGAAATTAAAGCCCCTACTAGTGTATCACTCAGAAAATCCAGGGGCTCTCAAGGGCTATGCCAAGTCTAATCTACCTGTGATTTGGCATTCCAATAAGAAGGCTTGGTTGACTATGACCCTTTACCAAGACTGGTTCACTAACTATTTTTGCCCTGCTGTAGAACGATATAATGCCAGGCGTAACATATCTAATAAAGCACTGCTCCTCTTAGACAATGCACCAAGCCACCCAGTAAATTTAAATGATCTTTCTGATAATGTGAGAGTGGAGTACATCCCCAAGAACACAACTTCCTTGCTGCAGCCAATGGATCAAGGCGTGATAGCTAACTTTAAGGCATATTATCTTAAGAAAACTTTTTTGCAGCTCATAAAAGCAATTGATGGGGAGGATAAACCTACAATTAGGGACTTCTGGAAAAAGTTCAACATCTTGGATGCTGTGGATAATATAGCCGAGTCATGGGATGAAGTGAAAACCTCAGCTATGAATGGAAAAACATATGGCCAGAGTGTGTCCATGAATTTGAAGGTTTTTCACAAGCTGAAAGTCTACAGTAAGTCCAATGAGACATTGTGACACTTGCAAATAATTTAGGCTTTGAAGAAGTCATAGAAAATGATGTGGTTGAGTTGCTAGAGTCCCATAGAGAAGATTTGACTAATGAAGATCTGATGATGCTGGAACAAGAGCGAGCTGCAGGACAAAAAGAAGAGGATATAGAATCTCCACCCACCCCACTTCAGTTGACAGCAAAGGATATGTCTAAAACGTTTGCACTAATAGAGGGAGGAAGGTCTGCAAATCTTTGCTGATAACGACCCCAACCGTGAAAGGAACATTAAGATTGCAAGAGCAGTTAACAATGCTCTCAGTTCCTACACTGAGCTGTACAAGGAGAAGGTAAGCCGTAAACATCAAACAACTTTGGATGAGTTATTCACCCCCAGAGAAAAGCTTAAAGCAGATGATGAAGCAGATGATGATTTACAGGACAGGGCAGAAGAGAGTAGTGCCTCTCCCTCCCAATAACTCTCTTTGCACCACCTATCCTCACGCAGCAGTCAACATCTTTTGTGGTTAGTACAGTACAATATTTTTATTTATTCCAACTGTATTTCTCTTCATATTACATGTACCCTGTATATCACAAATTATTTGATGTACGTACTGTATTATTGTATGTGTTTATAAATGTTTATTTTCATTCATAAAAGTGCTTGAATTACTTTTTGGGGGCTGAAAAAATTCCGTAGGAACGCATCACCAGTTTTATAATGGAAGTCAATGGGAAAATAGGTTTCGCGTTATGGAATTTCGCAATACGGTCAATTTTCCAGGGACGGAACTCTTGCGTAACGCGGGGGATGCCTGTAATATATTATATGTACAATGCAGTGCCAGGGAGCTGCTGTGTGGTGAGGAGCTTGTTGAGAGGAGGTCTTGTTGGTTTGTTTGAGTGCGTTCAGTAGAATGCAATTCACAGCGAGGCTCTGAGCTTATATACATGTCCACCGGAAGTAAGTGTCGCTGTTGGCCGACCCCCCCCCCCCCTCCCCTTCGTGCAGGCGTCAGTCCAGATGGCTGGGCTTGTCAGAGAAACTCGTCGCGGGATCTGCTATCAGCAACTACAACTAACGGCAGTGGCAGTTGTAGGGGAGAGTATCCACTACAATACTCCCCCTCCCCTCCGAGCGCTGCAGGAAACATAACGGGCGGGGGTGTGAACCACTCGGCCGCTACGGGTGACGACTCCGTCTAGGGACACGAGATCTGTGGGAGAAGCAGAGTGAGAAGGAGGGTTGTGGGTAAGAGAAGGTTGAACAGGCGAGGAATGTGGTGCTTCTCTCGCGGCAGGTGCAAAGTCCTCAGGGGCGCCTGGTGGGGTGTCTGGGTCCATAGGTCCGGGTGCAGGACCCTCATCAGGAGCAGGGTCCACGTCAGGAGGAGGAGGTACCTGAGGATGTAAAGAGGGTACGCAGAAATGTTGTGGACGAGGTGGTGCTGCAAGTGACAATTGTGGGCAGACTGGTGCAGCCGTAGTTTGTTGGGGGTAATGCTGGGCTGGGGGCCCAACGGGTAAGATGGCTGGCTTCACTCGGTCTATGCTGACCGTGTTGTGTCTGCCATTGCGAATGATCGTCAGGAACTTCGCTGACTGTGCAAAAATCGGGAAGGGTCCGTCGTAGGGACGATGAAGTGGGATGCGGTGAGCATAGCGCCTGACGAAGACATACTCGGCATTGAGTAGTGCAGGAGGGATGTGTTCAGGGCAATGGGAAGGCTGGCGTGGGGCAGTAGCCTTGAATGCACAAACTGCCCGTCGTAGTGTTTGCAGTAGGTTATGACGGGCAGCAGGAGTGAAGTGGTCAAGGTCAGGAGTAGGTGAGAAGTCCCTGGAGAGGCGAAGGGGTTCGCCTAGGGAGAGATCTGCTGGGCTGCAGTCCATGTCTTCTTTGTGTGATGCGCGGAGGCCAAGGAGCACTAAGGGTAGAGCACCCGTCCAGCTGTAAGGGTCGTGCTGTGCCTTGATGGCATCCTTCAGCTGACGATGAAACCGCTCTACCATGCCGTTGGACTGAGGGTGGTAATCGGTAGTGCGGTGCCTGGAAGTGCTGAGGAACTGCAGGAGACTATGCCAGAGGTGAGACTCAAACTGGACTCCTCGGTCAATGATGATAGTCGTGGGAGGGCCGAAATGGGAGACCCAACCGGACAGGAAGGCGCAGACGGCTGACTCTACTGTAGCATTAGACATGGGAATGGGTTCTGTCCACCTGGTGAAATGGTCAATGCAGGTGAAGATGTAGGTGTTGCCGCAGGGTGATGGAAGAGGTCCCACGATGTCGAGGAACACTACCTGGAAGCGTCCTTTGGATATAGGAAAGGTTTCTAAGGGAGCACGTGTGTGTCGATGTCTCTTAGAGGACTGGCAGGCCAGGCACTGAAGGCGTGGACGAGGGCCTTGTGATCAGTGAAGATGGTGAACTGACGGGCCTCGAGGAAGTGCTGGAAATGCTTGACAGCAAGATATATGGCCAGGAGTTCTCGATCGAAGGTGCTGTACTTGAGGTGTGGTGGTTGAAGCCGCTGTGAGAAGAAGGCAATGGGCATGAGAATTCCGTTGATCTCCTGTTGTAAAACAGCGCCCACGGCAGTAGAAGAAGCGTCTGCTGTGAGAGTGGTCCGGGCGTTGGGTGCAGGGTGAGCCAGGAGGGTAAGGCGTGTGATGTGCTGCTTGATAGTGGTGAATGCCGTAACAGCCTCTTGAGTCCATACGAGAGGCTTGTGAGACATCTTGGGGAGTCCCTTGAGAAGGTCGTAGAGGATGATGAGGACAGTAGCAGCCTGGCCAATGAAGCGGTGGTGGTAGTTGACTAAACCCAGGAATTCTCGAAGTTTCTTCGCCATTTCAGGTCTGGGGAACTCCTTGACGGCAGTTACCTTCTGTGGTAGGGATTGGATGCCGCTCGACGAGACTCTGTGACCAAGGAGGTCGATAGAGGAGGGTCCGAAGACGCACTTGGCGGGATGAACTTTCATGTTGTTGTTCTGCAGGCGTTGGAGAAGGAGCTGTAGGTGGTGGTGATGCTCGGCAGGCGTTGGAGAAGGAACTGTAGATGGTGATGATGCTTGGCAGGCATTGGAGAAGGAGCTGTAGGTGGTGGTGATGCTCGGCAGGCGTTGGAGAAGGAGCTGTAAGTGGTGATGATGCTCGGCAGGCATTGGAGAAGGAGCTGTAGGTGGTGGTGATGCTCGGCAGGCATTAGAGAAGAAGCTGTAGGTGGTGATGATGCTCGGCAGGCGTTGGAGAAGGAGCTGTAGGTGGTGGTGTTGCTCGGCAGGCGTTGGAGAAGGAGCTGTAGGTGGTGGTGATGCTCGGCAGGCGTTGGAGAAGGAGCTGTAGGTGGTGGTGATGCTCGGCAAGCATTGGAGAAGGAGCTGTAGGTGGTGGTGATGCTCGGCAGGCGTTGGAGAAGGAGCTGTAGGTGGTGGTGATGCTCGGCAGGCGTTGGAGAAGGAGCTGTAAGTGGTGATGATGCTCGGCAGGCATTGGAGAAGGAGCTGTAGGTGGTGGTGATGCTCGGCAGGCGTTGGAGAAGGAGCTGTAGGTGGTGGTGATGCTCGGCAGGCGTTGGAGAAGGAGCTGTAGGTGGTGGTGATGCTCGGCAGGCGTTGGAGAAGGAGCTGTAGGTGGTGGTGATGCTTGGCAAGCGTTGGAGAAGGAGCTGTAGGTGGTGATGATGCTTGGCAGGCGTTGGAGATGCGACGAGAATGTCGTCTATGTAGACAGTGACAAAGTCGAGGTCGCGAAGCATGTGGTCCATGTACCTCTGGAAGGTCTGAGCTGCATTGTGTAGCCCAAAACTCATGAAGGCATACTCGAAGAGACCAAAAGGAGTGGTGATGGCTGTCTTCTGGGCATCTGCAGGTGCTACTGGAATCTGATGAAAGGCACGCTGCAAGTCGATCTTCGAGAAGATGGTCTTGCCGTGGAGTTTGTGGTGGAAGTCCTGGACATGCGGGATAGGGTACCTGTCGGGTTTGGTGACGAGGTTCAGAGATCTGTAGTTACCACATATCCTCCAGTCGTTGGATGATGGCTTTGGAACCATGTGAAGAGTAGATGCCCAGGGACTCTTTGAAGGTCGAATGATGCCGTCTTGCAGGAGTCTGTTGAATTCCGCCTTGGCTGCATTCAGGAGCTCAGGGCGAAGTCAGCGAAGGGTGAGAAGACTGGGGGTCCTGTAGTCTCAATATGGAGGAAGATTCCCGACATAGGTGGTGGTGGAGAGACTCGGGGTGAGAAAAGTTCCTTGAGCAGGCGACTGCAGGACGTGTACCCCAGAACGTGTGTGCTGTAGGCTCATGGATGAGGCAGAGGTTGCTTGGGTCGACGACGAGCTTGTGGAAGGTGAGGAAGTCGAAGCTAAGGAGTTGAGAGACGTCTGCCACCACGAAGGACCAGCGCAGAGTCTTGGGAAGACTGAGGTCTAAGGTGAGGATGTGTGCGCCGTAGGAGGCGATGGGGATACCGTTGGCGGCGAACAGGTCATAAGAGGGTTGCTTTGATGTGTCTTGCGGTGAGAGAGGGATGATTCTGACCGATGAACCTGTGTCGACGAGGAATTTCCTGCCGGAGATGCGGTTGGTGATAAACAGCAGTGAAAAGCCTGAAGTGACGGAGGTTGTGGCGTCTACCAATCCCCGTCGATGCCGTTTCCAGAGTAGTTGCAGGGAGCCTCACAACGTCTAGCGTTAGCACTGAAGCATTGATGGTACCAGCAGAGGGTAGGTGCACCGTGCTGGGAGCTGGCGGCGGCGTCCGAGGCAGGATGAAGACATCGGGGTTGGTGGGACACAGTGCGTGGGGCAGGAACAGGAGCAGCAGCAGGCATGGAGGAGCAGAGCTGCTTGAGGGTGTCCATCCTGCGGTGTAGAGACTGTAGCAGGTCCCTCATGTCTTGTGAGGTGTTGCTCGTCTGAGGAGCGTTGATCTGGTTGACAAAATTAGCGGAAAGTGACGGTATGTCCACTGAGTTGTCCGCAGCAGCAAGGCGCACAGGAGTGTATTCGTGGAATACTCTGTCTGCCGTGGCTGCGTAGGTCGCCGAGGTTGTATAGTACAGTGCGGACAGGGCGAGACGAACTTCTGCAGGGAGCTTCTGAGTGTGAAGCTGGCGCAGGATAGTGTCAGGAAGCCTGTCTGTATGGCGGGAGTCCAGTCTCCGCATCACGTCCCAGAGTCGTGCAGGCGTTGAGTTGCCGAAGGAGAGACCGGATAGGTCTTGCAGGAAACTGGTGTCAGACCGCTGGTATCGCCTCTTGAGAGCATCTCGTAGATCTGCAAACTTGTTGTCATCCGGGGGCTTAGTAATGACTTCTGCAACTTGTGTGGCGACTCCTGTGGGCAGGGAACAGACCAGGGCGGCGTACTTTTGTTCGTCTGTAGCTGTAGAGCCGATGAGAGCTGCCTCCATGTGGATTAGCCAGTCTTCAATGTTGTGATTGAAGACTGGAAGAGTGATCCGCTTCTCATCCATCCTGTGTGAGTGCATTACTCCGGGGGTAACCATTATGGGGTTAACGTGATGTTGGATCGCACTAGGATGGAGGTAAGAAGGGAAACTCAGCTATGGCGTTTTCTATATACTATATTATATGTACAATGCAGTGCCAGGGAGTTGCTGTGTGGTGAGGAGCTTGTTGAGAGGAGGTCTTGTTGGTTTGAGTGCGTTCAGTAGAATGCCTTTCACAGCGAGGCTGTGAACTTATATACATGTCCACCGGAAGTAAGTGTCGCTATTGGCCGACCTCCTACCCCCCCTGCGCAGTCCAGACGGCTGGGCTTGTCAGAGAAACTCGTTGCGGGATCGACTATCAGCAAGTAACAGCAATGGCAGTTGTAGGGGAGAGCATCTACTACACAAGTGTCATTACTGATCGACGACGAAGAGATTGAGTACCATACTTTATTTAAGCAAGGCAGGCTGCTTGGCCTCATCATCTCTCGGATGAGCGTCATTTCCCACGTGAAGAACAGACTAAAGAAAGCTAAAGTCGCCGCCGCCAAATTAAAATGTTTTAAACTGATGCCTTAGAAGATACAAGTCCACCTGTACAAGGCGCTGGTGAGGCCTGTGTTGGAGTATCCACATATACCACTCGTCATACTCGGGAAGACAAGACTACAACAACCACAGAGCCTCCAAAACAAGTGTTTGAGATCAGCCAGTGGCCAAGCGCCACCCTACCAGGAGACAGTGGAAACCATCCACTTAAGAAATAAAACAGAGGCCCTCAACGTCAGGTTCCATTGCCTCGAGAAGAAGGTTTGGGACAAGCTCCTGGACGACCCTCACAGCCCAGACCACCTTTGTAGGGAAGACATCAGCGGAGGGCGACCCTGTGGGGATGAGATGTTTGTGTTCACACTCAGAATGGAATGGAGAAAGGAAACTCACAATGTGCTCTCTATATACATGTTGTATTGGATGTACAATGCAGATTGGTGCTGGGAAGGCAGCATGGTTACAAGCGTGATGTAGAGAGAGCTGGTTGGTGAGGACGCTCAGAGAAGGACAGCTTGTGGGTCACCATGCTCGCCAGCGGGAGCGAGGACCGCCAGGCAGGAGGAGGATGAGGGCCGCCGGGCAGGAGGAGGAGGTGTTGCTGGCTGGTTGGTGGAGGTAGAAACGAGAGAGATCACCACGAGGTCAGGTCTTAAATAGCGGGGGGGGGGGGGGGTAGGCGTGGCTTAGTAGTTGACCCCTGCTCCGTGATGTATGGCGGCGCTGGTTGACCTAGACCACGAGGCATACACTGGGGAATTGGTGGGGTCGGCTACTCAGCGACAAACAGTGTTTGTAGGGGAGAAATCCACTACAACCCCACGCCTGGTGGCCACGGAGTCTGCCAGCACTACAACAACCCAACCCGCGACCCATCTATGTCAGCCACAATGATTCACCTTAGATTAAGACTCAGATGATATAAGATCACATTAAACAAGTCACAATCTAGTGACTCCATAAAGTAGTACGTTAATAAGATTTTAATAAACATGTAATTGTAAAATCAAACTAGTCATTGTCAACCAAAGTAACCATTGTGCAACCTCATCCTAAATCCTAGGTTAGCTTAGCTAGCCAACAAACTCGGTAATATGTAAAACAAGGGGTGTGTCGTCCCCCTCTGTGTAACTCATTAAACTTCTTTTCCAACCTTTACCCCCACAACTTCTCTATCCTTCATGTCTGGCTGTGTCTTGAGCCCCAGCATGCCTTCCATCCTTTCCCTACTTTAACCTAAAAAAAAAAAGTATCTGAACCTGCTCCAGTGTAATTCAAGTCTGGCCTTGAAACAGCTCACACAGTGTCGTCACAACACTCTCTGGCAGGTTGTCCCAGGAGTTCAATACATTTTATGGATTTCTTTTTATAACACTTCTGAATTCTGGAACATGTACTGCCTTGCAGAACTAATGTTAAAATCCTCAATGAAATAAAAGCAATTTTTCAAGAACTTCCTTTTATATGAGACAATGTACAATACTATAAATACACTAAATTTGGCACTTTGATCATAATTTGAAGAAAACTATCCCCCGGCCGCTACCCTAAAATAGTCGCACTACAATGGATGAATATTAGGTAAATTTTCACTTGTTGCCACTATACAAAATCTAAGTTGAAATTATGTTCTTTCGGTGGGTTTTGATGAGTTTTGAACGAATTTGACCTTCAATTCTGGAGCAAATCAATAGTTTCTAAGATGGGGGGACCTCCCATCTCAGAATCTAGAGATATGCTGTAACCATCAGGGTAAAGAGTGGTCAAGACACATGGAAAACAACCAGAAAACAGGTTTGAACCTAACCTAACCGAGGAGCTCCATGTTTTGGATGTGTACCACCACGCTCGAACATGTTAATGTTAAATATTAATGTTAATGTTAAAAATATTAAATATCTCGCTTAAACGTAATTTGCTCCATAAATGCCATTGAAGAAAAGTGTTGACATGTCAAAATTACCATTACAACTAAAAAATTCCCGAGAATCGTTTATTGGCAACAAGTGAAAAATACCAAATATTCTGAGTTATGAACAAACTAACAGTAGTTAAATAAATTATTACTTTTATAGTTGGTAGAGAAAAGAAAAGAATTTATATTAATTTTACATTGCTCATATCAACAGTTTCCAGGTCATATTCTTGATCATTTCTCGTAAATGTTATTAAAACTTGTTTTATTAGAATATAAAACTTTCTAAGATATATAAAAAATATTATAATATTATCGAAATACAGAAATAAGAGAAATGTTTTTATTTTTTTGAGATAAAATTAAAAAATAATAGCGAGAAGTAAGTAACAAAAATCGGAAGTAGACATCTAGGTTTGTTTTGGTTGTCAGCAGCTGACTGTCAGTGACTGTCTGCTTGTCTGTCAGTGACTGTCTGCTTGTCTGTCAGTGGCTGAGTCGTTCACTCGTGTCCGGTAGATCTTGGTCATATTGATTCACATGAGGAGATGACGAGGAGCTGACACACCCGAGCACTACAACTTGGTGTGTTATGAAGTGAGTTAAGTCTCGGCACACTAGTTGTATTATAACTTGTAGTTGTTGTTCACATAACGAATCCTAGTTACTGTGCCCCCTTCCTAGTTATTGTGTGCCCCCTTCCTAGTTATTGTGAGCCCCCTTCCTAGTTATTGTGTGCCCCCTTCCTAGTTATTGTGTGCCCCCTTCCTAGTTATTGTGTGCCCCCTTCCTAGTTATTGTGAGCCCCCTTCCTAGTTATTGTGCCCCCTTCCTAGTTATTGTGTGCCCCCTTCCTAGTTATTGTGCCCCCTTCCTAGTTATTGTGTGCCCCCTTCCTAGTTATTGTGTGCCCCCTTCCTAGTTATTGTGTGCCCCCTTCCTAGTTATTGTGTGCCCCCTTCCTAGTTATTGTGTGCCCCCTTCCTAGTTATTGGGCCCCCTTCCTAGTTATTGTGTGCCCCCTTCCTAGTTATTGTGTGCCCCCTTCCTAGTTATTGTTTCCCCTGCCTAGTTATTGTGTGCCCCCTTCCTAGTTATTGTGTGCCCCCTTCCTAGTTATTGTGCCCCCTTCCTAGTTATTGTGCCCCCTTCCTAGTTATTGTTTCCCCTGCCTAGTTATTGTTTCCCCCTGCCTAGTTATTGTTTCCCCCTGCCTAGTTATTGTTTCCCCCTGCCTAGTTATTGTTTCCCCCTGCCTAGTTATTGTGCCCCCTTCCTAGTTATTGTGTGCCCCCTTCCTAGTTATTGTGTGCCCCCTTCCTAGTTATTGTGAGCCCCCTTCCTAGTTATTGTGAGCCCCCTTCCTAATTATTGTGTGCCCCCTTCCTAGTTACTGTGCCCCCTTCCTAGTTATTGTGTGCCCCCTTCCTAGTTATTGTGTGCCCCCTTCCTAGTTACTGTGCCCCCTTCCTAGTTACTGTGCCCCCTTCCTAGTTATTGTGTGCCCCCTTCCTAGTTATTGTGTGCCCCCTTCCTAGTTATTGTGTGCCCCCTTCCTAGTTATTGTGTGCCCCCTTCCTAGTTACTGTGCCCCCTTCCTAGTTATTGTGTGCCCCCTGCCTAATTATTGTTTCCCCTGCCTAGTTATTGTGCCCCCTGCCTAGTTATTGTGCCCCCTGCCTAGTTATTGTTTCCCCTGCCTAGTTATTGTTTCCCCTGCCTAGTTATTGTTTCCCCTGCCTAGTTATTGTGTCCCCTGCCTAGTTATTGTTTCCCCTGGCTAGTTATTGTTTCCCCTGCCTAGTTATTGTGTCCCCTGCCTAGTTATTGTTTCCCCTTCCTAGTTATTGTGTCCCCTGCCTAGTTATTGTTTCCCCCTGCCTAGTTATTGTTTCCCCTGCCTAGTTATTGTGCCCCTTGCCTAGGTATTGTTTCCCCTGCCTAGTTATTGTGCCACCTTCCTAGTTATTGTGCCACCTTCCTAGTTATTGTGCCCCTTCCTAGTTATTGTGCCCCCTTCCTAGTTATTGTGCCCCCTTCCTAGTTATTGTTTCCCCTGCCTAGTTATTGTTTCCCCTGCCTAGTTATTGTTTCCCCTGCCTAATTATTGTTTCTCCTGCCTAGTTACTGTGCCACCTTCCTAGTTATTGTGCCACCTTCCTAGTTATTGTGCCCCTTCCTAGTTATTGTGCCCCCTTCCTAGTTATTGTTTCCCCTGCCTAGTTATTGTTTCCCCTGCCTAGTTATTGTTTCCCCTGCCTAATTATTGTTTCCCCTGCCTAGTTATTGTGCCACCTTCCTAGTTATTGTGCCACCTTCCTAGTTATTGTGCCCCTTCCTAGTTATTGTGCCCCCTTCCTAGTTATTGTTTCCCCTGCCTAGTTATTGGTTCCCCTTCCTAGTTATTGTGCCCCCTGCCTAGTTATTGTTTCCCCTTCCTAGTTATTGTGCCCCCTTCCTAGTTATTGTGCCCCCTTCCTAGTTATTGTGCCCCCTTCCTAGTTATTGTGCCCCCTGCCTAGGTATTGTGTCCCCTGCCTAGTTATTGTGTTCCCTGCCTAGTTATTGTGTTCCCTGCCTAGTTATTGTGTCCCCTGCCTAGTTATTGTGTCCCCTGCCTAGTTATTGTGTCCCCTGCCTAGTTATTGTTTCCCCTGCCTAGTTATTGTGTTCCCTGCCTAGTTATTGTGTCCCCTGCCTAGTTATTGTGTCCCCTGCCTAGTTATTGTGTCCCCTGCCTAGTTATTGTGTCCCCTGCCTAGTTATTGTTTCCCCTGCCTAGTTATTGTTTCCCCTGCCTAGTTATTGTTTCCCCTGCCTAGTTATTGTTTCCCCTGCCTAGTTATTGTTTCCCCTGCCTAGTTATTGTTTCCCCTGCCTAGTTATTGTGCCCCCTTCCTAGTTATTCTTTCCCCTGCCTAGTTATTGTGCCCCCTTCCTAGTTATTGTGCCCCCTACCTAGTTATTGTTTCCTCTGCCTAGTTATTGTTTCCCCTGCCTAGTTATTGTGCCCCCTGCCTAGTTATTGTGCCCCCTTCCTAGTTATTGTGCCCCCTTCCTAGTTATTGTGCCCCCTTCCTAGTTATTGTTTCCCCTGCCTAGTTATTGTGCCCCCAGCCTAGTTATTGTGCCCCCTGCCTAGTTATTGTTTCCCCTGCCTAGTTATTGTTTCCCCTGCCTAGTTATTGTGTCCCCTGCCTAGTTATTGTGTCCCCTGCCTAGTTATTGTGTCCCCTGCCTAGTTATTGTGCCCCCTTCCTAGTTATTGTGCCCCCTTCCTAGTTATTGTGCCCCTTCCTAGTTATTGTGCCTCCTTCCTAGTTATTGTGCCCCCTTCCTAGTTATTGTTTCCCCTGCCTAGTTATTGTTTCCCCTTCCTAGTTATTGTGCCCCCTTCCTAGTTATTGTGCCCCCTTCCTTGTTATTGTGCCCCCTTCCTAGTTATTGTGCCCCCTTCCTAGTTATTGTGCCCCCTTCCTAGTTATTGTTTCCCCTGTCTAGTTATTGTTTCCCCTGCCTAGTTATTGTGCCCCCTTCCTAGTTATTGTTTCCCCTGCCTAGTTATTGTTTCCCCCTGCCTAGTTATTGTGCCCCCTGCCTAGTTATTGTGCCCCCTGCCTAGTTATTGTGCCCCCTGCCTAGTTATTGTGCCCCCTTCCTAGTTATTGTTTCCCCTGCCTAGTTATTGTTTCCCCCTGCCTAGTTATTGTGCCCCCTTCCTAGTTATTGTTTCCCCTTCCTAGTTATTGTTTCCCCTTCCTAGTTATTGTGCCCCCTTCCTAGTTATTGTTTCCCCTTCCTAGTTATTGTTTCCCCTGCCTAGGTATTGTTTCTCCTGCCTAGTTATTGTTTCCCCTGCCTAGTTATTGTGTCCCCTGCCTAGTTATTGTGCCCCCTTCCTAGTTATTGTTTCCCCTGTCTAGTTATTGTTTCCCCTGCCTAGTTATTGTGCCCCCTTCCTAGTTATTGTTTCCCCTTCCTAGTTATTGTTTCCCCTTCCTAGTTATTGTTTCCCCTTCCTAGTTATTGTGCCCCCTTCCTAGTTATTGTGCCCCCTTCCTAGTTATTGTGCCCCATGCCTAGTTATTGCTTCCCCTGCCTAGTTATTGTTCCCCTGCCTAGTTATTGTGCCCCTTGCCTAGGTATTGTTTCCCCTGCCTTGTTATTGTTTCCCCCTGCCTAATTATTGTTTCCCCTGCCTAGTTATTGTGCCCCCTGCCTAGTTATTGTGCCCCCTGCCTAGTTATTGTTTCCCCTGCCTAGTTATTGTTTCCCCTGCCTAGTTATTGTTTCCCCTGCCTAGTTATTGTGTCCCCTGCCTAGTTATTGTTTCCCCTGGCTAGTTATTGTTTCCCCTGCCTAGTTATTGTGTCCCCTGCCTAGTTATTGTTTCCCCTTCCTAGTTATTGTGTCCCCTGCCTAGTTATTGTTTCCCCCTGCCTAGTTATTGTTTCCCCTGCCTAGTTATTGTGCCCCTTGCCTAGGTATTGTTTCCCCTGCCTAGTTATTGTGCCACCTTCCTAGTTATTGTGCCACCTTCCTAGTTATTGTGCCCCTTCCTAGTTATTGTGCCCCCTTCCTAGTTATTGTGCCCCCTTCCTAGTTATTGTTTCCCCTGCCTAGTTATTGTTTCCCCTGCCTAGTTATTGTTTCCCCTGCCTAATTATTGTTTCTCCTGCCTAGTTACTGTGCCACCTTCCTAGTTATTGTGCCACCTTCCTAGTTATTGTGCCCCTTCCTAGTTATTGTGCCCCCTTCCTAGTTATTGTTTCCCCTGCCTAGTTATTGTTTCCCCTGCCTAGTTATTGTTTCCCCTGCCTAATTATTGTTTCCCCTGCCTAGTTATTGTGCCACCTTCCTAGTTATTGTGCCACCTTCCTAGTTATTGTGCCCCTTCCTAGTTATTGTGCCCCCTTCCTAGTTATTGTTTCCCCTGCCTAGTTATTGGTTCCCCTGCCTAGTTATTGTGCCCCCTGCCTAGTTATTGTTTCCCCTTCCTAGTTATTGTGCCCCCTTCCTAGTTATTGTGCCCCCTTCCTAGTTATTGTGCCCCCTTCCTAGTTATTGTGCCCCCTGCCTAGGTATTGTGTCCCCTGCCTAGTTATTGTGTTCCCTGCCTAGTTATTGTGTTCCCTGCCTAGTTATTGTGTCCCCTGCCTAGTTATTGTGTCCCCTGCCTAGTTATTGTGTCCCCTGCCTAGTTATTGTTTCCCCTGCCTAGTTATTGTGTTCCCTGCCTAGTTATTGTGTCCCCTGCCTAGTTATTGTGTCCCCTGCCTAGTTATTGTGTCCCCTGCCTAGTTATTGTGTCCCCTGCCTAGTTATTGTTTCCCCTGCCTAGTTATTGTTTCCCCTGCCTAGTTATTGTTTCCCCTGCCTAGTTATTGTTTCCCCTGCCTAGTTATTGTTTCCCCTGCCTAGTTATTGTGCCCCCTTCCTAGTTATTCTTTCCCCTGCCTAGTTATTGTGCCCCCTTCCTAGTTATTGTGCCCCCTACCTAGTTATTGTTTCCTCTGCCTAGTTATTGTTTCCCCTGCCTAGTTATTGTGCCCCCTGCCTAGTTATTGTGCCCCCTTCCTAGTTATTGTGCCCCCTTCCTAGTTATTGTGCCCCCTTCCTAGTTATTGTTTCCCCTGCCTAGTTATTGTGCCCCCAGCCTAGTTATTGTGCCCCCTGCCTAGTTATTGTTTCCCCTGCCTAGTTATTGTTTCCCCTGCCTAGTTATTGTGTCCCCTGCCTAGTTATTGTGTCCCCTGCCTAGTTATTGTGTCCCCTGCCTAGTTATTGTGCCCCCTTCCTAGTTATTGTGCCCCCTTCCTAGTTATTGTGCCCCTTCCTAGTTATTGTGCCTCCTTCCTAGTTATTGTGCCCCCTTCCTAGTTATTGTTTCCCCTGCCTAGTTATTGTTTCCCCTTCCTAGTTATTGTGCCCCCTTCCTAGTTATTGTGCCCCCTTCCTTGTTATTGTGCCCCCTTCCTAGTTATTGTGCCCCCTTCCTAGTTATTGTGCCCCCTTCCTAGTTATTGTTTCCCCTGTCTAGTTATTGTTTCCCCTGCCTAGTTATTGTGCCCCCTTCCTAGTTATTGTTTCCCCTGCCTAGTTATTGTTTCCCCCTGCCTAGTTATTGTGCCCCCTGCCTAGTTATTGTGCCCCCTGCCTAGTTATTGTGCCCCCTGCCTAGTTATTGTGCCCCCTTCCTAGTTATTGTTTCCCCTGCCTAGTTATTGTTTCCCCCTGCCTAGTTATTGTGCCCCCTTCCTAGTTATTGTTTCCCCTTCCTAGTTATTGTTTCCCCTTCCTAGTTATTGTGCCCCCTTCCTAGTTATTGTTTCCCCTTCCTAGTTATTGTTTCCCCTGCCTAGGTATTGTTTCTCCTGCCTAGTTATTGTTTCCCCTGCCTAGTTATTGTGTCCCCTGCCTAGTTATTGTGCCCCCTTCCTAGTTATTGTTTCCCCTGTCTAGTTATTGTTTCCCCTGCCTAGTTATTGTGCCCCCTTCCTAGTTATTGTTTCCCCTTCCTAGTTATTGTTTCCCCTTCCTAGTTATTGTTTCCCCTTCCTAGTTATTGTGCCCCCTTCCTAGTTATTGTGCCCCCTTCCTAGTTATTGTGCCCCATGCCTAGTTATTGCTTCCCCTGCCTAGTTATTGTTCCCCCTGCCTAGTTATTGTGCCCCTTGCCTAGGTATTGTTTCCCCTGCCTTGTTATTGTTTCCCCCTGCCTAGTTATTGTTTCCCCTGCCTAGTTATTGTGTCCTCTGCCTAGTTATTGTGTCCTCTGCCTAGTTATTGTGTCCCCTGCCTAGTTATTGTGTCCCCTGCCTAGTTATTGTGTCCCCTGCCTAGTTATTGTGTCCCCTGCCTAGTTATTGTTTCCCCCTGCCTAGTTATTGTTTCCCCCTGTCTAGTTATTGTGTCCTCCTGCCTCTACAAGAGTAGAGTGGTACAAATAGGGTACAGTACAGTGTTTGCATAATATAGCCGTCTCACATCTTACGTTGGGGGTTGCATTCTGAAAAGGTGCGCATAAAGCCAAAAAATGCGTTTTGTCAATATTACCTTTGAAAATCCCTTAAATCACCCCTGAAGCACCTGTTTATAGCACATACTGTAAATACCTGTCAATAGCACATCTGGCAACTTTGCTGGTTAGTCCTACAGGCATCTCCCGCGTTACAGAAGCCCGGGTTACGGAAGCTCGGGTTACGGAAGCCCGGGTTACGGAAGCTCGGGTTACGGAAGCCCGGGTTACGGAAGCCCAGGTTACGGAATTTCGCTCTTACGGAATTTGTAAATTATGACCAATAATTTCGCGTTATGGCCCGTAAATCCGCCCTTATGGAAATTGGGGTAAATTTTAACAATTAAAAAAAAATCACTATATAAAATTTAATTTTTTTTGTTAAAAATGATAATTTGTTTGGTGTGGATTTCTTGGTGTTTGCTACCGCCAAGAGGAGTCACTCCATTGTTTACATCCGCTGTGTGCGCATGTTTCGCGCCTCTGCAGTTTGATTTAACTTTAAAAAACATACAGTAAATATAGTACCGGTACAGTGCATGACCCTTATTCAAGATGACTGGAAAGAGGCCATCAAGTGGAAGTGACCGCAGTAGTGCAAAAAGAAGCCACAAAGGCATTACATTGGATATTAAACTTGACATTTTAAGAAGGTTTGATGCTGGAGAAAAACTTGGCCAGATTGCAAAAACATTAAGTCTCGCTACTTCAACAGTGGGAACAATCCATGATAATAAGGACAGAATTAGGTCAAGTGCTGAAGCTGCTCGAACCTTGTATTTTCATCAAAGTGATGTGATGTTGAATATGGAACGACTCCCAAGTGTCTGGATTGAAGATCAGACTAAACACAATGTGCCACTAAACACTATGGTTATTCAACAGAAAGCCATAAGTTTATACATTATAATGATTTACAGGAAGAGGAAGGTGCATCTTCTGAGGTTAAACCTTTTCTGGCTAGTAAAGGCTGGTTTGAAAGGTCTAAGAAGAGCCTTAATTTACACAACATAAAAATGAGCGGTGAAGCTGCCAGTGCTGATACAGATTCTGCTAATACATATCCTGCTGAGCTGAAGAAAATTATTGATGAAGGAGGTTACACACCAGAACAAGTGTACAATGTTGATGAAACTGGGCTTTTTTGGAAGCGCATGCCTGCTGCAACTTTTATTTCCACTGAAGAAAAATCAGCACCAGGCTTTAAAGCATCCAAAGATCGTTTAACACTTCTTCTGGGAGGAAATGCTTCAGGTGACATGAAATTAAAGCCCCTACTAGTGTATCACTCAGAAAATCCAGGGGCTCTCAAGGGCTATGCCAAGTCTAATCTACCTGTGATTTGGCATTCCAATAAGAAGGCTTGGATGACTATGACCCTTTACCAAGACTGGTTCACTAACTATTTTTGCCCTGCTGTAGAACGATATAATGCCAGGCGTAACATATCTAATAAAGCACTGCTCCTCTTAGACAATGCACCAAGCCACCCAGTAAATTTAAATGATCTTTCTGATAATGTGAGAGTGGAGTACATCCCCAAGAACACAACTTCCTTGCTGCAGCCAATGGATCAAGGTGTGATAGCTAACTTTAAGGCATATTATCTTAGGAAAACTTTTTTGCAGCTCATAAAAGCAATTGATGGGGAGGATAAACCTACAATTAGGGACTTCTGGAAAAAGTTCAACATCTTGGATGCTGTGGATAATATAGCCGAGTCATGGGATTAAGTGAAAACCTCAGCTATGAATGGAAAAACATATGGCCAGAGTGTGTCCATGAATTTCACGGTTTTTCACAAGCTGAAAGTCTACAGCAAGTTCAACAAGACATTGTGACACTTGCAAACAATGTAGGCTTTGAAGAAGTCATAGAAAATGATGTGGTTGAGTTGTTAGAGTCCCATAGAGAAGATTTGACTAATGAAGATCTGATGATGCTGGAACAAGAGCGAGCTGCAGGACAAAAAGAAGAGGATATAGAATCTCCACCCACCCCACTTCAGTTGACAGCAAAGGATATGTCTAAAACGTTTGCACTAATAGAGGGAGGAAGGTCTGCAAATCTTTGCTGATAACGACCCCAACCGTGAAAGGAACATTAAGATTGCAAGAGCAGTTAACAATGCTCTCAGTTCCTACACTGAGCTGTACAAGGAGAAGGTAAGCCGTAAACGTCAAACAACTTTGGATGAGTTATTCACCCCCAGAGAAAAGCTTAAAGCAGATGATGAAGCAGATGATGATTTACAGGACAGGGCAGAAGAGAGTAGTGCCTCTCCCTCTAAATAACTCTCTTTGCACCACCTATCCTCACGCAGCAGTCAACATCTTTTGTGGTGAGTACAGTACAATATTTTTATTTATTTCAATTGTATTTCTCTTCATATTACCTGTATATCATGAATTATTTAATGTACTGTATTGTATGTGTTTATAAATGTTTATTTTCATTCATAAAAGTGCTTGAATTACGTTTTTGGGGCCTAAAGAAATTCCGTAGGAACACATCTCCAGTTTTATAATGGAAGTCAATGGGAAAATAGGTTTCGCGTTACGGAATTTCGCGATATGGTCAAATTTCCCGGGACGGAACCCTTCCATAACGCGGGGGATGCCTGTACAGTTGGTCCTCGTATTTCGCGGTTAATGTAACCCGGAGGGTCCCGCGGAAAGTGAGGAACGCGTAAAGTGAACAACATAACATATGGGATTAATTGAAATGGAGTCCAGGCCGATCCCCAAACTCCACTTTTTGACGACACACAACTATGTTGAAGTAAAAATTTTATCTTAACTTTATGATGGTATGAAAAAACAAGTAATATAGAAGAGGTTTGGTTAGGAAAGATAAAGGTTAACATAGGAAAAATAAAGGTTAGGTTAGAAAACTAAAAATTTTGTGTAACACTTACGGTAGTAGAAGAGATGGGTCGGCATACGGGGATGGAGGCTGGTTCCGAGGCAGAGGGCAGATTACTGGCCCTCAGGTGAATCACCATTACTAGGTAAATCATCATCACTGTCACTTACAGTTGTCAGGGCTTCCCTGACAAATCCCTCAAAGTCAACTTCACTGTCACTATCACTGGCTTGGGCTGGCTGTGGTGGGTTGCGGGTGAAGAAATCTGTTATGCTTTGCTGACGGCTGGCGTTGATGTTGTCGTGATACACCTTGATGTACGGCTCCATAGCCTGCACCAGCCGGTTATGGAAGACTTCATAGCGGTCATCGTCATTGTCGCGGGAAAGGAAGGACTTCATCTTCTCTGCACACTCCATGGCACCCTTAATATCACTATGACTTAAATTGTGTTCTTCGGAGACTGCTGCACCTTCTTCCTCCTCTTCACTGGCGTGTTCTTCTTCCAACATCTCGTCGGCAGTCACTTCAGGATTTCTGATCACCTCCAAGATGTCGTCGTTGGTTGTCTCGGTGAAGCCTGGAACTGTAACAGTCTGCGCAGCTTCTCTGGCAAGGTCCACTGCTACTGCAACAGTCTGAACCTCACCAGTCACAGTTTGACTCCTCCTCTTACCTGGTATTCCATGCAACACATGTCTCCATGCGTGACGAATTGTAGCAATAGACAGCTGATCCCATGACTCCACCAAGATGTCCACAGCTTTCTTGATGTTAAATACTCTCCAGAATTGTTTGAAGAGTATTTTTTGCTGTTCTAACCGTTGTTCCTCATCTTCGTCGCTCTTGCTATCGGTGGTGGTGTTACTCAGGTCACGCAACTCTTCCCTGGTGTTGGTGTAGTCGTTCAGGAGCTGGAATTTTGTTCTTGAGAATGCAGCTTTTACATTACAGATTAACTCTTGGTCCATGGGCTGTAATATAGACGTAATGTTGGGAGGAAGGAAGACCACTTTTACGTTGGGGTGACGATCTAGCAGTAGGGGCGAGTGTCCTGGTGCGTTGTCCAGCAGCAACAAAATATTAAATGGGACATTCTGTTGCTCACAGAATTTCTTTACATCGGGAACAAAACAGTCATCAAACCAGGAGAGGGACAGTGTAGAGAAAATCCATGCCTTACGTGCTGTCAGCCAGTGGACATTTAGCTTGGTCATGTCCATGCTCTTGTAGGCGTGCGGCTTGCGGGCTGTGTGGATCACCGATAACTTGAGCTTACAGGTACCGGAGGCATTGGTGGTAAACAGGATGGTGATGCGTTCCTTCTGCATTTTCCGGCCCCGAATCCTGCTGGCATTCTTCACAATGTAGGACTTGGAAGGTAGTTTTCTCCAGAAAAGACCAGATTCGTCCATGTTAAACACCTGGTCGTCACTGTACTGTCCTTCCTCCATAATCTCACGTAAAAACGGAGGAAATTCCCGAGCCGCAGCACGATCAGCACTCGCTTCTTCACCACCAATGTTTATATTGGTGATGTTGTTCTGGATCTTAAACCTCTGTAACCACCCAGAGGAAGCATTAAAGGGTTTGGGTTCTGTAATTCCCATCTTTCGTGCCACTGCGATGTACAGTTCACGTGCGTAGTCCTTCACAGAGCGCGTGTCGACCGCCATGTTCCGTCGCGCCTGACGCACCAAGTACCTCACAAGTAATTTTTCTGTCTTGAGAAGCACCTGGTTGTGAAAACACTTGATCATAGAAACACCTGTAGACTTTGTGATCTTCATGTGCTCCTTTATCTTGGCTGAATCCTTCTTTATAGTCCGGATGCATGGCGCGCCAAATCAACCTGCCTTGTTCCTTTCTCCAACTCTTGGATGATGGTATACTTCACCTCGTAGCTTAAGGAACGTCGTGTCTTCTTTGGTTTAGTGCCGCTGGGTCCAGGTAAGGAAAGGTTTTTCTCTGGGGGTGGTGGTCCGGCGGAAGCCATTTTACGGAACAATGGATGCGCGTTTACACGGAATGGCCTTGAGGGATGAAACTGCCGCGGCTAGGTCAAGCGTCGTCTCTCCTCCCTCTCTCCCTCCCTCCCTCGGGTGGACATGTCATAATACTTTAAGCCAATTACAGCTAGCGGCAGAGGGGGGGTAGGGATGCATGGCCAATCACAGGTCTGATACGTCATATGACGTCAGTGATAACGCAACAAAGACACACACTGCGCAACCTTACCGCGCCGCTTGCCCAAGCGGAGGGAGGAGGAGGGAGAGGCAGGCAGGCGGGCCGGTGGCGCGTGGGTGGCGCGTGGGGCAAATCTATAAATAGCGTCGCGCCGGACACTCTCCGCGTAATGGCGTTCGCGACCGCGGAATGTAAGAATGTTAGGTTCTGGCAAGGCACCGCGTTAACGGTGAAACGCGGATTGTGGGACCGCGTAATAAGAGGACCAACTGTATTTCAGTTTAAATGTGCACCACACACAATATATGGCCCCAAAAATATAAAATAATTATCATAAGGTCAAAAACATAAAGTGAATTAATCATTGTGTGTAGAAGCAAGTGCTGAGTGTAGGAGGAAGAGAGCTACAGCTTGTGTGTCCTCACTCACTGCTCCTGACTCACTGTTGCTGGCATTTTTGTGGACGGGACAGGGAGCCATTTGTTTTAGAGACAGTAATTTCTTATACCTTTATTCTATATATGTGTGTGTGAGTCTACCCTCAAGTCAACTCCACACTTTGTTAATAACAAAGTACGGAGTTGACTTGAGGGTAGACTCTTATATTTATCCTAAATTGTGTTGTCTTGTGTCTGATTATTTGTGTCCAAAGGGCACATAAAGGGAATATACATTTCTTTGCACACAAATAAAAATCCCCCAGTTAGCAAATTTTATTGGCAGAGTTGGCTATTTGCGGTCATTTTGAGAACCTAACCCTCGCAAATTTTTAGGGCATGCTTTTAATTTCTTTATTTGTAAGCCACATTAGACTATTGTAATGATTTTTTGATAACTTCTATAATTTCATTAAAAGCAACAATAAACACGGCTGCTAGGCTGGTGAGTCGGAGACGTAGTTATTGCCCACCACTAACACATACACACCCATGCTCTTCATTTTTATTATTTTATAGTCATATACAGTATTATATTTTCTTTGTTTCTAAGCCACATCATTTAGATAGAGTAGAATAATTGTTAAAGAAGTCCGTGTTTCTGAGAGCCGTTTCAGGAGTCAGCTGGCTGACATGCCAGTCAGCTGTGGCCTGTGAGATATGGTAATGCATATTGCTGTTGTTACATGCAGGTAAACCTCGAGATACGATGGGGTGAGGTTGCTGAAAAACTCATCACTAAGTGAATTATCATAGATAGGGACCATTATAACATGAGGTTCAATGGGATATGCTCCCAGCCAGTCCTCAAACACAAATGTATCACTGACAAAGCAATTCCTACAATACTGTACAGCTAGACCCCGACTTACGACTGCTTCGACTTACGACCGTCGGGACTTACAACCGCCGCAGTTGTGACTTTTTTTTTTTTTTTTTTTTTTTTTTTTTTTTTTTTTCTTCTTTCTTTCCCCTCCCCAAATGACACGCATTTTCTATACCGAAACGTTTCCAGTTAATGTAGTCTCCATGTATAATTAGAGAATTATGGGGGCCCCATGTGCATTCAGCTGACTACATTAAAGGCAAGTGCTCAGTCACACTGTATCCATTCCTCATTATTTATTACTTTCACTGTACTGTATTTCATTGCAGATTTTTTATTAAAAAAAAAATAATAATTTTTTTTTATTTTTTTATCTGTTGGATTTACGACCATTCGGACTTACGACCTGGATTTGGGTCCCTAACCCCGTCGTAAGTCGGGGTCTGGCTGTACTGCTATCAGAACAAAACACACTCACTACATCATGAAGAATAAGTCTGGTCATCATCACATGTCCCTTTTGAGGCTAAGGGGACTTTGTAGGTGAAGTAGAGATGTCACTCTGACACCCACACAGCCTCTGGGTGGTCTTGTGCTGCTTCATAATGTTAAGGTTCACCTCAGAGACATGGTTGTCTAGGGTGCCTTGCTCTTCCCAGACATTTTCATACTTACACTGCTCACTTCACAGTCACTAAAACAGAGCAAATGGTTATAACAAAAAACAGTCTTAGTGGCCTACGTTACTCACACTTTCACAACAACAGAGTTGACATATCTTCAAATCACGAAAAACAACAGAAAATATCACTTCACAGTCACCACAACACAGTTCAATCTAAATGTTAGTTCTGTCCTTTCACTCACTATTAGAAAAAAACAGTCATGATAATTAAATGTACGAAATTGGCCAATAATCATGGAGCAGTGTGATGGCGGGTTTATGATCAACCAAGAAACAAACACAGGGCTGTAGTGTTGGCTCATGGGTTGGCTTACAAGTGAAGGTAGAGATGTGTGGTGCATAGGGTTAAATATTGTATACAGTGACCCCTCGGTTAACAAACTCAATCCGTTCCAGAAGGTCGTTCGTTAACCGAAAAGTTCGTTAACCGAAACCATTGTTTCAATGGGTTTTTGGGTAATTGGTTCCAGCTCACCGAAAATTTCCTAAATTCAACAAAAATGGTAGAAAAGTTCACTTTCTTTGAGGTGTGTATGTAGAAGGCTCCTGGATGATGATGATGATGATGGGAATTACAATGGGGGTGGAGGAGAAGGAAGAAGAGAAGGCATTGGGGTGGAAGAGAAGTCACCCCATGGCACCATTTCACCCATAAAATATTAGTTCTCTTGGTGTATTTCAAGTTTATTTTCTTTAAATCAACACTGTACTGCATTATATATTGTCAATATGTAAAATATATTTCAAAATGACCAATAATTTGCTTGAAAACACAGAAAAAAAGTGTTTAGTTGAAGAGAGTCTCAAGCAAGATGTTACCTCCAGTGAAAACAGAGAGACTAACGCCTGTTTGCTGTGTTAAGAGGCTGGATGCTGCGCTTTAAACTAGTCACTTTACCTTCAATTATGTTCAATAATTGTTAAAATGACTAAAAAATTGAATATTAAACTTTTAAAATTATTGAATAGTATAAACTTCTTGATATTTACTAAAATAGTTAAGAATTTAAGCCCTAGAACCGATTAATGTATTGGCGGACTGATACTAAAGCTGGTTGCCCGGCCAGTGCAAGCGAAAACATGTTGAGATCGGTTCGTAAGAAATTCGTTAACCGAATTTTTGTTCGTTAACCGAATTGAAGATCCTTATGGAAGGCAGTTCGTTAACCGAAATTTCGTTAACCGAGGCGTTCGTTAAACGAGGGGTCACTGTATATGAAACATCAATACACTGTGCTACGTTTATTAACATTAATAATGCCATATGATTTGTATTGGTATTCATATTCAGAGGAAATGTTCAAGTTCTGCCCCTCTTGCTCAATGCAGGGCTCAGCTCAGCTCAGCCTGTCACACTAGTGAATGTTGCACACGTTCAAAGACCCCAGGTGTGTTGCGACTGTTTGTCACACTGTCCTGTAGGCGCCACAATTCCTTACGGTTTGTGAACCTCTGTGACATACACCTTGCTTTTTATGTGACCCCACGGGTAGAAATCAAGGGGATTTATGTCAGGTAACTGTAGGTTTCATCACATTACAGTACTACTAAACTTGTCTTGTGCTGTAACTCCAAAACTATTGAAAGTTGACAATTTGGTCATTTAGTAATTTATCTTTATTTATGTCTCATGAATACACCCCCTGAATTAAGAACGGTATTTACAGAACACCCTGCACACTGTAGAGATAAGTTTTATTGAAAAGGAAAGAAAAAGGTTTGGTTATTAATAAAGTAGCGTATATACTGTTGATATGAGATGTATTAATGATATATGTTTTTTGTGTTGCAGCATGGAACAGAGGATGATGGAGGGTGGGGTGGTGGGCAGTGATCCACCTGTGGCACCACCAACAGTCAAACTTGGGTGGAGAGAGCACCTCACGTCATCATGGCTTGCCGAGGACTGCCAAGCTATAGCCTTGCGTGACTCCACACTTGTCCTCTACGACAGACTCCTGGAGAACAAGGTACAGTAAATACTGTATAAAGAGGATGTTTTTGTCACATACTCTACATGTACTGTACAGTACTGTACTGTGTACATGTACCAGCTAATTTAAACAGTCACTATAATGGATGCAGCTAGTGTACACCCAAGGTTCACAGTACTGTACTGTACACCCAAGGTTCACAGTACTGTACACCCAAGGTTCACAGTATTGTACTGTACACCCAAGGTTCACAGTACTGTACTGTACACCCAGGTTCACAGTACTGTACTGTACACCCAGGTTCACAGTACTGTACTGTACACCCAAGGTTCACAGTACTGTACTGTACACCCAAGGTTCACAGTACTGTACACCCAAGGTTCACAGTACTGTACACCCAAGGTTCACAGTACTGTACACCCATGGGTCACAGTACTGTACTGTACACCCAAGGTTCACAGTACTGTACTGTGCACCCAAGGTTCACAGTACTGTACTGTACACCCAAGGTTCACAGTACTGTACTGTACACCCAAGGTTCACAGTACTGTACTGTACACCCAAGGTTCAGATATACTGTACAGTACTGTAAAGTAAATTTTGGTACAGTTTACAGTATAGAGGTTGAGTATGAAAGTGTAATACTGTATCCAGGACCTGAGAGGAACTATGATGGCAACATGACCTTATGTGTTAATTTTTATTTAATATTTTGATATTAAGTTAATGTCAAAAAAGCTGTTGAAATGCAGGCAGTCTGTACAGTATTATTTATACATTTACAAAAAATCTTTGTAAAAAATTTTTTTTTACTTTATCCTTCCTGTAGGAGGTGGTTGTGGTGGCAGGTCCTGGCTGTGTGATGCGTGGGGGCCCACAGTTGCCAGACTATGAACCAGAGCCTCCTTCACCTGCAGACCAACTTAGTCATGTCAATGCTCTCCTGGCTTCACAGGCAGCTCTTGCTCGGTAAGTTGAGTGTTGGCTTCACAGGCAGATCATTGTCAGTAAGTTGAGTGTTGGCTTCACAGGCAGATCATTGTCAGTAAGTAGTGTGTTACATCTGAGTAACAAGTGGTCGGTAGTTCAAGTGTTTACTATGTATCTGTTGGTTGCCTTCTCAGCAGTGATGAAAGCTTTCCGTAAAGCTGTTGCTGAAACTGTTACTGAACCTGAAGTTGATGTTGAAGCTGCTTATGATGCTGAATTTGATGGTGTAGCTACAGTTGATGGTTTAGGCCTTCAAATAATAAAGCTGTCGAAAGAACCTTGCACAGCTTCTTCTTTTCTCATTATGCATCTTTATGTAGCGGTCATTTGTGTTTATTTCAATTTTAATGCTTTGTTCTGTTAATGGATCCACTTCAGAAAATATGTTCATTTCTTGCTCCATATAATAGCCACAGACCTCTCACCTTTTTCATATCGTTTTAACACATCTAGTTTCTTGGCTAAGCTTATACAGGTACTCTTTATTAGCTTTTGAAACAACACTACCATCACTTGCTCTCTTACTCATGTTGAAGAGGGATGCAAAAATACTGTAAGAAACCTGAGAAAGTTTTTCTCCTGTTCCTGTTCAGATGCGTGAAAACAAATGGACGCCAAGCTCCAACTGTTGTTTACTGCCGATGCGCATTACCACTCATTAGCAAGGCAGTTTATTTGCACAAGGCGCTCTTCTTTTGTTTTACAGTATATATTTTTTTTATAATACATGTCGGGATTTAGTTATTATTTTCAGTATATGAAAATGTAATTTTATTTATTTTTATTATATTTTGGTCTTAAATACGAATGAATTAAGGACATAAATTGAATTGGGTCCTAAATTAACTAGGATCTTCAATATGAAAAGTTGTTGGTTGAATCATTGTTATCAGAGGCTTTACTGTACTACTATACTACACTCCTTGCCATTGCATTATGCGCGGGGTCCTGTCAGACATACAGTACATTACAGTACAGTACAATACAAAACAGTACAGTGCAATACAATACAGTACAGTACAATACAGTACAATACAGTACTTTATAGTACAGTACAGTAGTAGAGTACAGCACGGTACATAGTATAGTACAGTGCAATACATGACAAAACAGTAAAATACAGTAAAGTATAGTGCAGGTTGTAACTCTCTAGTCCGGCATTTTGTGGTCTGGAAACTCCCGTGGTCCGGAACGATTTTAGTTTGTCCAATAGGTAAATACAGTAGGCTCTCGCCAATAACGACTTCCACAATAACGTTTTCGACAATAACGGTAAGTTACATTAGATACTCATTTTCGATAATAACGTTTGGATTCTCTTCAATAACGGAGATTTTGTGGGAAGTGTCCGAGCGCATCAATGATAGCATTTGTTTGCCGCCGTGTTGATGACGTAGTTGTCCGCTCCGCCTCACTCTCACACACGCTCTGTGGAATACAGCGCTGCGCCCACGTGTGAGATTTTAGCTTCTATAACCAGTGGTTGTTAGGGTCGGTGATCAATAATGGCTTCCGCATTTTTGCCTGTGGGGGTTAGGGGAGGTGGTGGAGGGAGTGATTTGCCGCCTGAACGCCCGGGAACTTTTAAAGTGAATGAGAAAAAAGATCCCAAAGCTAAGAGTCAAAGCCACAAGAAGCGTGCCTACTCGAGTCAAGGATAAAGAACCGATTGTTGAGCTCATTGAAAGTGGCGCATGTAACATTGATATTGTGAGGAAATTGAACTGTCCTGAGTCTACAGTGCAAAATATTAAGAGGAACTTAGAGGAGACCAAGAAGAGTATTGTGCTGGCTAAAAAATATTTCGGTAGTGATGGAAATGCGAGGCGAGCTATGAGTGATAAAGGTGATAGAAACAGGTTGTTAGTGATAACAGAGCATTTTCTTGTGAAATGGTTAGCTTGTAGAATGAAAGACAGTGCAAGTGTTAGCAGCCCCCAGATATGGAACAATCATCACACCAAGCACCTCGAAAACAACCCCCAAGCTAAGTGTTATATTACTCAAACTCTTTATTGTGGTGATTGAATAACAATTCTTTTTATTTCAGCGAACAAAAAGTGTTAGGAGGGCTTCTAAGCGGGAAAAACTGGGTGAAATTCTTGGGGCGGCAGCACCAATAAATCCTTTTTACAGTTAAAGTCCAGAAATCCGGACCACCCAAGAATCCGGACTTTTCAAAAACTATTTTTTTATTTTTTTTAGCCGGCTTTTGTGTGTATGTGCACATGCATCAGCGCCACAGCTGCACAGCAACAACAAGCGACCACGTGGTCACCACTTTAAAACGAGCAATCAAATTGTGACAACATACCGTATATACTCATCCATAACCCCCCTCGTTTATCAGTCGACCCTGATTTTTTTACCAATAAATCGTTAATTTATGATATTTCTATTTTATAGTTCGACCCACGTTTTTGAGGGTAATGGAACAACAAAACCTTCAGTAAAAACGCTCTACGTCCTATAAACTGAGGCTAGCCGTGCATGAAACACGAGTGCCGAAGGCAAATTGGTTACCATTTATTATTACTACACTTTACACTGAAACGCGGGTAGTTTCAACAAAAATATTGTACATTTCCTTTCAAGTATTTATTCAAGTCAATTAGGAGGGAATATTATTGAAATACAACAGTTTTTTAACTAAACCATTCGAAAAGCGATTACGGCAACATCTTTTTAACGAAAGAAAGCGAAAGTCATTCTTTTCGTCACGATTTTATCCCACTTTCCACTGTAATACGTACGTAATTTCAGGAAAAATATTACATTTCCGTGAATGTATTATATCAAGCACAGTATGAATAGAATATCATTGTAATATAACAGAATTTTAACCGAAAACTATTATAAAAACGAGTAACATCTCAAGAACATCGGAAGCTTAGGTAAAGTCTTTTGTTTTTGTCTTGTATTTTATCCTATTTTACATTAAAATACGTCACGCTTCCGCAAAACTACTATTTATTTCCGAGAATATATTCATTCAGGCGCAGTTTAGGTAAAATATACGTGTGATGTAATAGTTTTTTAACTGAAAACGATTCGAAAAACACGTACCCTCTAGCCCTGTTCAAGGAGAGGACTGGGAGGAGCTGTTTGGTGCTGCACGAAGACAAGGAAAATGATTTTGATGAATTTTAATGAAAATATTCAGAAATATGGTATCGTAGTATTTATTCAAGTCAATTAGGATAGAATATTATTGTAATACAACAGTTTTTGAACTGAAAACCATTCGAAAAGCGATTACGGTAACATCTTTTGAGCGAAAGAAAGCGAAAGTCATTGTTTTCGTCACGATTTTATCCCACTTTCCACTGTAATACGTACGTTCAGCAAAAATATTACATTTCCGTGAATGCATTATATCAAGCACAGTATGAATAGAATACCATTGTAATATAACTATATTTTGAGTCCTACTCTTTCCATTTACAGAGTACTGTACAAGCCCATAATAATGGCTCCTAAAATAGATAAACTTCGTTGTGTGAAGAGGAAGAAGAACACGTTGAAATTGAGTGACAAACTTGAAATAATTAAGAAACTAGAACGTGGTGTGAGCAATACAGTTGGTCCTCGTATTACGCGGTTAATGTAACCCGGAGGGTCCCGTGGAAAGTAAGGAACGCGTAAAGTGAACAACATAACCTATGGGATTAATTGAAATGGAGTCCAGGCCGATCCCCAAACTCCACTTTTTGACGACACACAACTATGTTGTAGTAAAAATTTTATCTTAGCTTTATGATGGTATGAAAAAACAAGTAATATAGAAGAGGTTAGGTTAGGAAAGATAAAGGTTAACTTAGGAAAAATGAAGGTTACCTTAGAGAAACTAAAAGTTAGGTGGAACACTTACGGTAGTAGAAGAGATGGGTCGGCATACGGGGATGGAGGCTGGTTCCGAGGCAGAGGGCAGATTACTGGCCCTCAGGTGAATCACCATTACTAGGTGAATCATCATCACTGTCACTTACAGTTGTCAGGGCTTCCCTGACAAATCCCTCAAAGTCAACTTCACTGTCACTATCACTGGCTTGGGCTGGCTGTGGTGGGTTGCGGGTGAAGGAATCTGTTATGCTTTGCTGACGTCTGGCGTTGATGTTGTCGTGATACACCTTGATGTACGGCTCCATAGCCTGCACCAGCCGGTTTATGGAAGACTTCATAGCGGTCATCGTCATTGTCGCGGGAAAGGAAGGACTTCATCTTCTCTGCACACTCCATGGCACCCTTAATATCACTATGACTTAAACTGTGTTCTTCGGAGACTGCCGCACCTTCTTCCTCCTTTTCACTGGCGTGTTCTTCTTCCAACATCTCGTCGGCAGTCACTTCAGGATTTCTGATCACCTCCAAGATGTCGTCGTTGGTTGTCTCGGAGAAGCCTGGAACTGTAACAGTCTGCGCAGCTTCTCTGGCAAGGTCCACTGCTACTGCAACAGTCTGAACCTCACCAGTCACAGATTGACTCCTCCTCTCACCTGGTATTCCATGCAACACATGTCTCCATGCGTGACGAATTGTAGCAATAGACAGCTGATCCCATGACTCCACCAAGATGTCCACAGCTTTCTTGATGTTAAATACTCTCCAGAATTGTTTGAAGAGTATTTTTTGCTGTTCTAACCGTTGTTTCTCATCTTCGTCGCTCTTGCTATCGGTGGTGGTGTCACTCAGGTCACGCAACTCTTCCCTGGTGTTGGTGTAGTCGTTCAGGAGCTGGAATTTTGTTCTTGAGAATGCAGCTTTCACATTGCAAATCAACTCCTGGTCCATGGGCTGGATTAAAGACGTAGTGTTGGGAGGAAGGAAGACCACTTTTACGTTGGGGTGACGATCTAACAGTAGGGGCGAGTGTCCTGGTGCGTTGTCCAGCAGCAACAAAATATTAAATGGGACATTCTGTTGCTCACAGAATTTCTTTACATAGGGAACAAAACAGTCATCAAACCAGGAGAGGGACAGTGTAGAGAACATCCACGCCTTACGTGCTGTCATCCAGTGGACATTTAGCTTGGTCATGTCCATGCTCTTGTAGGCGTGCGGCTTGCGGTCTGTGTGGATCACCGATAACTTGAGCTTACAGGTACCGGAGGCATTGGTGGTAAACAGGACGGTGATGCGTTCCTTCTGCATTTTCCGGCCCCGAATCCTGCTGGCATTCTTCACAATGTAGGACTTGGAAGGTAATTTTCTCCAGAAAAGACCAGATTTGTCCATGTTAAACACCTGGTCGTATGTGTACTGTCCTTCCTCCCTAATCTCACGTAAAAACGGAGGAAATTTCCGAGCCACAGCACGATCAGCACTCGCTTCTTCACCACCAATGTTTATATTGGTGATGTTGTTCTGGATCTTAAACCTCTGTAACCACCCAGAGGAAGCATTAAAGGGTTTGGGCTCTGTAATTCCCATCTTTCGTGCCACTGCGATGTACAGTTCACGTGCGTAGTACTTCACAGAGCGCGTGTCGACCGCCATGTTCCGTCGCGCCTGACGCACCAAGTACCTCACAAGTAATTTTTCTGTCTTGAGAAGCACCTGGTTGTGAAAACACTTGATCATAGAAGCACCTGTAGACTTTGTGATCTTCATGTGCTCCTTTATCTTGGCTGCATCCTTCTTTATAGTCCGGATCGTAGATTCGTTCACGCCATGCTGGCGCGCCAAATCAACCTGCCTTGTTCCTTTCTCCAACTCTTGGATGATGGTATACTTCACCTCGTAGCTTAAGGAACGTCGTGTCTTCTTTGGTTTAGTGCCGCTGGGTCCAGGTATGGAAAGGTTTCTCTGGGGGTGGTGGTCCGGCGGAAGCCATTTTACGGAACAATGGATGCGCGTTTACACGGAGTGGCCTTGAGGGATGAAACTGCCGGGGCTAGGTCAAGCGTCGTCTCTCCTCCCTCCCTCCCTCCCTCCCCCGGGTGGACACGTCATAATACTTTAAGCCAATTATAGCTAGCGGCAGAGGGGGGTAGGGATGCATGGCCAATCACAGGTCTGATACGTCAAATGACGTCGGTGATAACGCAACAAAGACACACACTGCGCAACCTTACCGCGCCGCTTGCCCAAGCGGAGGGAGGAGGAGGGAGAGGCAGGCAGGCGGGCCGGTGGCGTGTGGGTGGTGCGTGGGTGACGCGTGGGGCAAATCTAAAAACAGCGTCGCGCCAGACACTCTCCGCGCAATGGCGGAAACGACCGCGGAATGTAAGGATGTTCGGTTCTGGCAAGGCACCGCGTTAACGGTGAAACGCGGATTGTGGGACCGCGTAATAAGAGGACCAACTGTACTGTTCTAATGGAAACATACGACATTGGAAAGTCTACAATTTATGATATAAAAAAGGCAAAGAAAAAAATTCTAGAATTCACAGCTTTTTCATTAAAACTGCTCGTTTTGATGTATGAAGCATGCTGTATTTGCTAATGAATAAACTATCAAAATGTACCTGTTCATCTCTTCTTTATTCTTCCTTAAATTTGAATTTTAAAAGTACTGCCTGAGAATCCAGAAAATCCGAAAATCCGGACCGACCCAATCCCCAAACAGTCCGGATTTTTGGACTTTTACTGTACTGTACATGTATTTTAATGTCACACAAATAACGTTTTCGCTAATAACGGCGTTTTTCAGGCACATATTGAACGTTATTGGCGAGAGCCTACTGTAGGCAGCTTTTTTTTTTTTTTACTTATCTGAATTATTATTATTATTACAGGAGTATTAAAATTTTGCCCCTCAGGCCCCAATGTGGGTCAGTGTCCTATGCCGGGTGGGCTAATCCCCATAAAAAAAAAACAGCAACAAAGCGGTGGGAAATTAAGGTTTGTTTACATCTGGCAGTTCTGCTGCTCTCTCTCTCTCTCTCTCTCTCTCTCTCTCTCTCTCTCTCTCTCTCTCTCTCTCTCTCTCTCTCTCTCTCTCTCTCTCTCTCTCTCTCTCTCTCTCTCTCTCTCTCTGCTTGTCTATACAGAGTACAACATTTAACCCTTCAATATATATGAGCAGTAAATAAGTGTTGCTTTCATATTCTTGTGTAGAGTAATGACGATATGTTTTCACATGTGCGCACTTACATACACGCAGTCTCACTTTTCTTTTTACCATTAATGGTTAGCTACTTATATTGTTCCATTTATTAACATTAAATAACATTACAGGTACTTCAAACAACCATATTAATTTTTTTACATTAATTTTACTACAGCTACAATCAGGGTCTTATCATCTTCAGTTTTATATGTAGAACCAATCAGTCACTGGTTTTGTAAGCTTTAACATAAACAATGCCGGCAGCCGTCTCGTCTCCCCGTGTGTTTTAATATTCCACGTATTATTAATAAATTGTACTGTTAATTTTGCACCCACAAACATTAATTCAATAAAAACAAACTCAGAAACATTAATTAAAATATATACGAACAGTAAATAAGTGTTGCTTTCATATTCTTATGTAAAGTAATGACGATATGTTTTCACATGTGGCACTTCCATACTCGATCTCTCTTTTTTTCTTTACCATTATCGTTAGCTACTTCTATTGTTCCATTTATTAACATTAAATAATATGACTTAAAACAACCATATTAATTTGACTACAGCTACAACCAGGGTCTTATTTTCTTCAGTTTAATACGTAGAACCAGTCAGTCACTGGGTTTGTAATCAACGAATACAATGCTGTGTCATTTCCTCGTGTTTTAATATTCTATGTATTATTAATGAATTGTATTGCTCATTTTGCACACACAAA
This sequence comes from Homarus gammarus, assembly GCA_958450375.1. Taxonomy (NCBI): domain Eukaryota; kingdom Metazoa; phylum Arthropoda; class Malacostraca; order Decapoda; family Nephropidae; genus Homarus; species Homarus gammarus. The sequence goes on from CAUDMG010001175.1 coordinate 889,643, forward strand.
CATTAATTCAATCAAAAAGACTTTCAGTAATAAACAATAATGAATCTTTTGTACATAAGAGAAATGACGTTGTTTACACGATTATGCCCGTCGTCTGAACGTTGGTGGGCCGTTGAAACCCGTCGAAATTCGAGTTTCCGCCATCAAAATTTTTAAATGTGTTGTTTTTTTTGTGTGTTCAAATAGAAAACGTTGAATTAAGAACTCGCAAATTTTGAGAAGCTACTGTACGACATTTAACCCTTCAATGTCTTCAAAGAGACCATGAAGCAGAGAAAGTGGTGCTAGTGCTTCCAAGCGTAAGCACAAGTCACTATCTATCCAGGAAAAGGGTGAATTTCCATGGTCCGGCACCGGTCAGGTTCCGAGGTTGCCGGACTAGAGAGGTACAACCTGTATAGTACAGTACAGTGCATTATCCTACAGTACAATACTGCACAGTACAGTACAGCACAATACAGTACAGTACTATACAGGTCGTCGTCGACTTACGACCTAGATTGGTTACGACCGCCCGGTCGTAAGTTGATCTGGTCGTAAGTCGGCATATGTTATAATTACCTTACGTATATTATAATGTGTAATGATAATATAATCATCTTTAAGTCATATTTTATCAACATTTTCTTTGTTCATTATTGTTACGGTCGTCAGGTTTAAGTCAAGCACTGCATACTACAGTACAATTGGTTTATTATTTACCCAACATACAAAAAAAAAAAAAAAAAAAAAAATACAGGTACAAAACATATAAAACATTTTAGTTGCAAAACATACAAACACATACAGACATACAAAAAACATCTTATTGGCCGCTGGTGCTTGGCTGTGGATCGTCGATGTTGTCAGCTGGGGCAGCGTTTGGGGTAGCCGGAGGAGTTGTTTTTTTCATGAACATGGTGAGCTTTGTCTGAATTGTTCGTTTCTTCTTCTCCTCGTAAATTTCTTGATACGGACGAAACGAATTGCGTGCCATCCGCTCAATCCTTGCAAATCGTTCGATGTTTGGGTCCATTCCTTCAAAATGGGTAAGAAGTTTATTCAGTAGAGATAAACCTTCTGATAATCCCTTAGTGGTGAACGTCCTTTGTGGCTTCACGAATCCTTTCTTTATCCTTCAAAATCGTCGACACAGTAGAGTGTGATAACGTCAGATCACGTGCAATCACATTCACTTTCTTACCTCCTTCGTGCTGTTTAATCACCATCATTTTAGTGTTGAAATCAATGACCTTTCTTTGCTTCTTGGCAGGTTGAGGAGTAGATGAAGACAGTTTCCTCTTGGTAGACATCTTGGGGGGGGGGGGGGTGGTTCAAGACAAAGGACAGACACAAGGCAAACAGACACGGAGGGAAGTGTGCTGTACCAGCGAGCGTGTTTGTAATTGAGCGCGGGAATGCGCGCGGCTCCAGCTCCCGGCAGCGCCAGGAGGCTGGGGCCGAAACTGTCGTACCGCCGGTCGTAAAGTCGAACAGACGTAAGTTGCGTAGGTCGTACGTCGACGACTACCTGTACAGTATAGTACAATACAGTACAGTACATTACAGTAGTGTACAGTACAATACAGTACAGTAATACCCCGATTTACACTGTCAATTGAACCCGCGGAGTAGTGCGTAAAACGAGAAATGCGTAAATGGAATAACAGAACATATAGGATTAATTGAAATAGAGACTGGGCCGACTCCCAAACTCCACTTTTTCAGACACAATACCGACACAATACCTATATTGTAGTAAAAATAACATCTTAATTTTATGATTGTATGCACACACAATTAATAATTAAGAGAAATATCAATAATATTAGGTTTTTTAACACTTGCATAAGTAGAAAAGATGGCTAGGCACACGGGGATGGGGGGTTGGTTCCGAGGCAGAGGGCAGATTATTGGCCCTCACCTGTATCACTTGTATCACTATCCACCACAGAGGCTTGCAGGGCCTCTTTGTCAAACCCCTCTAAGTCCATATCCTCACTATCACTGACTTGGGCTGGCTGGGGTAGGTGGCGGGTGAAGAACTCGGTAATGTTTTGATGACTGGGCTACCTTGTGCGCACCCTGCCCGCGCCGCTTCCCGCGTATATGAGTAGATGCACCGCGTAAATTGGGCATTCTGGTTCTGGTAAATGACAAAACGCGTAAACGAAACCCTTGTAAACTGAGGTATTACTGTATAGTACAGTCAACCCTCGCTTTACGCGGTTTCACTTTACGCTTTTCCACGTTTACGCGGTACCTTGCCGAACACCGAATGCTCACTTTCCGCGGTGTGTGTACCCTTTTACGCGGAGAGGGGCTGGCGGTCCTCTCGCGCCTCGCCATTTTTGGATCCAAACCTCCTGCCATCTCTCCCGCCCTCTCCTGCCATCCGCCATGTTGTGTAAGCGGTGTGAGTAGGTTGCGCAGTGTATGTCTTTGTTGCATTTTCGGTGACGTCATATGACATATTGGACTGTGATTGGGCAAAGCATCCTTACCTCCCTCCCCGCTAGCTGTGATTGGTTTAATGTACTATGACGTGCCCTGCCGCTGGAGCGTTTATGCCCCTTGACCTACCGCGTCAGTTACACCCCTCCCGGCTACACCGTGTATATCGGTATCCATTGTTCCATAAGAATGGCTTCCACCGGACCACCACCACCACCACATAGAAACCTTGCATTACCTGGACCCAGCCGCCCTAAGGCAAAGAAGACACGACGTTCCTTAAGCTACGAAATTAAATATAAGATCACACAAGAGTTGGAGAAAGGAACAAGACAGGTTGATCTCGCGCGCCAGCATGGTGTTAACGAATCAACTATCAGGACAATTAAGAAGGATTCAGCCAAGATAAAGGAGCACATGAACATCACAAAGTCTACAGGTGCTTCTATGATCAAGTATTTCCACAACCAGGTGCTTCTCAAGATGGAAAAATTACTTGTGAGCTACTTGGTTTGTCAGGCGCGACGGAACATGGTGGTGGACACGCGCTCTGTTAAGGAGTACGCACGTGAACTGTATGCTGCAGTGTCACGAAAGATGGGAATTTCAGAGCCCAAACCCTTTAATGCTTCCTCTGGGTGGTTACAGAGGTTTAAGAAGAGGAACAAGATCACCAACATAAACATTGGTGGTGAAGAAGCTAGTGCTGACCGTGTTGCGGCTAGGTAATTTCCTCCGTTTTTACGTGAGATTATGGAGGAAGGACAGTACACCGACGACCAGGTGTTTAACATGGACGAATCTGGTCTTTTTTGGAAAAAGCTACCTTCCAAGACCTTCGTTGTGAAGAATGCCAGCAAGTGTCGGGGCCGGAAGTTGCAGAAGGAGCGCATCACCGTCCTGTTTACCACCAATGCCTCCGGTACCTGTAAGCTCAAGTTATCAGTGATCCACACAGCACGCAAGCTGCACGCCTACAAGAGCATGGACATGACCAAGCTAAATGTCCACTGGCTGACTGCATGTAAGGCGTGGATGTTCTCTACTCTGTCCCTCTCCTGGTTTGATGACTGTTTTGTTCCCGATGTGAAGAAATTCTGTGAGCAACAGAATGTTCCATTCAAGATTTTGTTGCTGCTTGACAACTCACCAGGACACTCGCCCCTACTGTTTGATCGCCACCCCCAACGTAAAAGTGGTCTTCCTTCCTCCCAACACTACGTCTATAATACAGCCCATGGACCAAGAATTGATCTGTAATGTAAAAGCTGCATTCTCTGCCAAGAAATTCAAGCTCCTGAACGACTACACCAGCACCAAGGAAGAGTTGCGTAGCCTGAGTGACACGAACACCAATAGCAAGAGCGAGGATGACGAGGATCAACAGTTGGCAGAGCAAGAAGTACTTGTGAGACAATTTTGGAGGCATGGGATCAGCTGTCTGTAGCAACTGTTCGTCACGCATGGAGACATGTGTTGCAAGGTATTCCGGGTGTTAGGCAGAGTAAATCTGTGACTGGTGAGGTTCAGACTGTTGCAGTAGCAGTGGACCTTGCCAGAGAACCTGCACAGAGTGTTCCAGCTGCAGGCTTCTCCAAGACCACCAACGACGACATCCTGGAGGTGATAAGGGATCCTGATGTGACTACCGACGAGATGGTAGATAATGATGACGTCAGTGAAGAGGCAGGTGGTGCGTCATCCCAAGAAGAACGCAAGTTATCCCATAGTAATGTAAGGGGTGCCATTGAGTGTATTGAGAAAGTCAAGCTCCTCCTTTCTGACGACCCTGACGCTAACTGGTATGAAATTTTCACTACCCAGCTGTTGCAGACTATGGAGCCCTACATCAAGGTTTATCACGACAACATAAACACCAGCCATCAGCAAAGCATAATCGAGTTCTTCGCCCGCAACCCACCACAGCCAGCCCAAGCCAGTGATAGTGACAGAGACAGTGATGATGACTTTGAGGGATTTCTCAGGGAGGCACTAGTAAGTGTGGATGACAGCGATGAAGACTCGCCTGAGGGCCAGTAGCCTGCCCTCTGCCTCGGAACCAGCCTCCATTCCCCTACACTGACCCATCTCTTTTACTAACGTAAGTGTTAACCCCAACCTTGTTTTTTTTTCTAACCTAACCCTCAGTATATTATTCTCTTATTGATTGTTCCCTTCTATATTATGTGTGTGTGAATACCATCATAAAGTTAAGATGTTATTTTTAGTAAAACGTATATATTGTGTCGGGAAAAAGTGGAGTTTGGGGGTCGGCCTGGTCTCTATTTCAATTAATCCCATATGTTATGTTGTTCACTTTACTCGTTTCTCACTTTACGCGGGCCGCCGTAGGTTCAATTAACCGCGTAAAGTGAGGGTTCACTGTACAATACATTACAATACAGTACAGTACATTACAGGACAATACAGTATATTACAGCACAATACAGTACAGTACAGTACAGTACAGGACAGGACAATACAGTATAGTACAATACAGTACAGTAGTGGTAGTCCGAGTTCATATTAATAATTGAATAGTACCATACAGTAGACTACAGAACTATACAGTAGAGTAGAGTACTATACAGTACAGTAAAGTACTATACAATACAGTACAATACTATACAGTACAGTACCATACAGTACAGTACCATACAGTACAGTAGTGGTAGTCAGTGTTCATAATAATAATTGAACAGTACCATACAGTACTATACAGTACAGTACAGTAGTGGTAGTCAGTGTTCATAATAATTGAACAGTACCATACAGTACTATACAGTACAGTACAGTAGTGGTAGTCAGTGTTCATAAAAATAATAATTGAACAGTACCATACAGTACTATACAGTACAGTACCATACAGTACAGTACAGTACAGTAGTGGTAGTCAGTGTTCATAATAATTATTGAACAGTACCATACAGTACTATACAGTACAGTACCATACAGTACAGTACAGTAGTGGTAGTCAGTGTTCATAATAATAATTGAACAGTACCTTACAGTACTATACAGTACAGTACAGTACAGTACAGTACAGTACAGTACAGTAGTTTTAACCGCTCATAGGAGCGATATTGGTTTGTGCAGGACAATAAGACCCTTGTCGTTGACGCGATGAGTATAATTTGGTCAAAACCTGTTGAATATAACTCACATATAACAACTGCTGGTACATCAGGACACACAGTGTGAATAGTGCGATCAATATACAGTACAGTACATGTGAGTTAAATATAACTCACATGTTACAATTGCTGATACATCAAGAGACATTTGTATAATATGATCAATATACAGTACATAAATGTACTTATTAAAGTTATTTAGTTTTTTTTAGAGGATTTAATAGTTCACAATCACACTCATGTTTGGGGGTCTAGGGTTTGACCAATGAGAATGAATATAATATCTTCCTGGTAGCTGTTGGCAGGAATGAAAATTCTTGATGCTATCTCTATGATAGAAGGCGAGACTCTGCCCCTCAGGCAGTCGTACAGCCACTACCAGCTCCATCTCGTTAAGTAAGCTATTATGAGCAGTAAACAGTTTCTTTGCTCAACATGTGGCCGGCGCGTAGCGATAACAGTAGTGGTAGTCAATATTCACAATTGAACAGTACAGTACAGTACTATACAGTACAGTAGTGGTAGTCTGTGTTCATAATAATAATTGAACAGTACAGTACAGTACTATACAGTACAGTAGTGGTAGTCTGTGTTCATAATAATAATAGAACAGTACCATACAGTACAGTAGTGACTTCCCATGTTCCTCAGCGTGTCTTGCGACACCATGACCCTAGTCCTCGGATGTAAGGTTCAAGTAAACAGACTATACCCTGGCTACACCTGTCACTCTACATGAGAGAGAACTTTGTGTTTTTACATTAAAAATTAATTTCATGTTTAAATTTGTGTTTGAAGAAAGCAATATTGTAGATACTGTACTACGTATATTTCATAATGATTTCTTTCATTTGTGATACTATAGAGTACTGTACGTCTTTTGTAGCTCCACCGCTGCACAACCGAGGTTCTCTGCACTACTACACAAGAGACTGATCGTGCTGCAGAGAATATACCATGCATTGTCTCACAGCTTCCACCAGGGTGCACGGGAGAGAGATCGGGTAAGTTGTTCCTACATTACAGTAAGTCCTCGTTTAACTTTGCCCCCGACAACGTTGTTTCGTTATGACGTCTCTACTCTTTAGATACCCATAATTCGGACAACGTCGACACGGGCTACTTTTTATGGCACATCACCCTCTCTCATCTTGGCGCGCTACGCTCTCTTGCAGAACATCACGGCGTCCCCAAGCATCCCCAGTCTTTGTTAGGCATTCACGGCGTTTGTGTGTGTTTAAGTGTTTTTGCTTTGAATACTGTTCTGTAACCATTCAAAATGGCTTACCAGTGCCCATCAAGTGTTAGTGTTGTGAAGAAGCAATGCAAGACCATTAGCCTTGCTACAAAAATGGAGGGTTTAAACCTCCAGGTCTCAGTGACTCACCTCCCTCCTCTCCACTACCCACCATACACTCGCTCCACCTCCGCCCATCAGTGAGTACAATACAAAATGATTTAGTTTATTTATCTTTTAGGATGTATAATATACAGGTATACTATTTTCTATAAAAAATTCCATTGAATTTATGTACAGTATATGAAATGTATTTTATGGGGCAAAGAGGCTGGGGAACGTAACTCCCATATTTTATCTATTTCTTATGGGAAAATTGATCCCGCTAATGTTGTTTCCGTTAATGTTGTGTTTTTCAGAAACGGAACCACGACGTTAAGTGAGGACTTAATGAAATTTACCATATACTGACGCCTGGTGGATGAGTCAAGCGGCTGATGGGCGCACAAAAAACTAGTTCGCTGTACTGCATATATTATCAATATGTTAACCAAATTTTAATATAAAAAATGAAAAAAATATTAAAGAGCACAACTTTCTTGATATTTACTCCACTGGAAATGAATGTAAACATAGAACAGGATACTGAATTAGCAGACTAGCCCATCAGCTGATGCTCACAACAAAACGTGTTTGTCGTATGGATTTTGTTTATCAAAGTTTGTTCGTTAACCGAATTGAAGATCCTTATGAGAGGTAATTCGTCAACCGAAATTTTGTTAATCGTACCGTTTGTTAACCGAGGGACCACTGTATATTCACACACTGTACTCAGATAGAACTTTAGTGGTGTTACTATAATATGTGGTCTACCAGGATATTTACACTAGCGTCCATTAACCTAACTTAACCTAACCTAGGTTATGGATGCCATAGTGTTAATACCCTAACCTAACTTAACTGAATATGATATAATCTGACCCAACCTGATGTGACCTGTCTTGACACTACATTGTACAGTACAGTGTAAATATCCCTGTAGACCAACTCCAGCACTACTTTATTATACAGTCGACCTTCGTTAATTCGGACTAATAGGGGGGGAAGGGTGTCCGTTTTAGCCGATTGTCCGAATTAACCAATTTAGGGGTTAATATTGCATTATATTTCAGTCATTGTTTTCGTCACGATTTTATCCCACTTTCCACTGTAATACGTACGTCATTTCAGCAAAAATATTACATTTCCGTGAATGCATTATATCAAGCACAGTATGAATAGAATATTATTGTAATATAACAGTATTTTAACCAAAAACTATTAAAAAAAACGAGTAACTTCTCTTGAACATCGGAAGGTTAGGTAAAATCTTTTGTTTTCGTCATGTATTTTATCCTATTTTACATTAAAATACATCACGTTTCAGCAAAACTACTATTAATTCCGGGAATATATTCATTCAGGCACAGTTAAGGTAAAATATACATGTGATGTAACAGTTTTTTAACTGAAAACGATTCGAAAAACACGTGTACCGTCTAGCTGATACTCAACAGCTGGTGGTGCGTGATGCGTCATACGTCGTTGTAAACAATAGGAGGTTGAAGTAGATTACCGGGTATTATATTAAGTGTGAAATATCGAAAAGGTTTTTATTTCCGGTATTTTTGGTAGATCAATGAGAACTGTGATACCGTATATGATATGATAAGTTAGCCTGTGCTTAGAACTTCAACATAGACTACTGAAAACACGTTGTAAGGTAATTTAGCCTATTGTAAGTTGGTGAGCTTCATTTGCTGAAGGAACTGCACAACTTTTCATTACTAATTGGTACATATTTTACATTTCCATTGTTTACTGGCAGTAATGGTAAATATTTTTCATGTCTGAAGCTAAAAGTTGCATCCCCCCTCCCCCCCCCCCCCTCACTAGTGGTGGAGATGTTACATTTAACCAAAAAGACGCTGGTGTTTTATCCCAGCAGTGGGTGGACCAGCATTTTAGCTTAAGGTCCGTGTAGGTAATATTCCTACAAATCTAAAAAAAAAGAAAAAAAAGTTTGTTCAGATTTTGTCCGAATTATCCGAAATCCGGATTAAAGGGGTCCGAATTAACGAGGGTCGACTGTAGTTTCATCTCTAACAGCTCAATGAATATATATCGATATCTTTGTGTTTCATGAGTGGCATCACTGATAGTAACTTGTCGTCCAGTAAGGGTGGGGCTGACTTTGCACCATCCACCTGGACTATAACACAAACTTCGGTCCAGGACTGTACCTGTATCACTGAGCATAAAGCTAATCGTTTATGATGACCTGCTGGCGTGTGGAGGTCGAGTCATTCATAATTGTTGGGATGACCATTTCTGACGAGAAAGATATTTAGCCAAATTTCTATATAAAGATATGTACATACATTCATTATTTCAAACATAAGTACGTAGGCAGTTTATCAGAAGTATTATAAGTTGGGTATGCTATAAGGAATGGATTCTACTACGAATATTCCTATAACGAACAGATTTACCTATAAAATTGAGAATGCTATAACGAACTCAACCCCTACAATGAACGCGGATGAATACGGGACTATTTCGTCTGGCGCATGAATATTGTTGTACCGCGGCTCACAACAAGAGCGTCAGGTGCCATCTTTGACTCATTGTGTAGCCAGTGCACCACTGAACTTATTGAAATTTCGTCTTTTGATGTGGAAATTCGTCTTATTTGTATAACTATTTTGTTATACAAGTGTACAATTGTAACAATGAATCGTCCAAAGCGAGTGAGAAAGCTCATAACCCTTGAAACTAAGAAAGAAATCATAAAGAAACGTGAGAATGGAAGAAGCATTGCGAAACTTGGTGATGAATATGGGATGGCTAAATCGACTATATATACGATTTTGAAGAATACAGTGGAGTTGAAAACTGTGCAAGTGGCTAAGGGAATCTAGACTTAGCAAAGCAAGGTGTAATGTGATTGAGGAGATGGAAAATTTACTCTTAGTGTGGAAAAAGGAGAAAGAAATGGCAGGTGATAGCATTAGTGAAGCTATAATTTGTGAGAAGGCCAAACAATTGTTTGAGGACCTTAAAGCCAAGACTACCAGTGGAAGTGATAGTGCTGTGCCAGTGTTTATGGGTACCAAGGGGTGGTTTACTGGTTTCAGAAGAAGAAATAAGTTACACAGTGTTGTGAGACATGGTGATGCTGCTAGTGCAGATAAGGAAGCCATGACATTTTTTTAAATGTGATTAAAGAGGGAGGCTTTGTTTCTCAGCAGGTATTTAACTGTGACGAAACTGGACTTTTTTGGAAAAAATGCCTCGCCGTACATACATTACAAGGGAGGAAACTTCTGTCCCTGGCCATAAGCCGATGAAAGACAGGCTTACCCTCCTTCTTTGTGCTAATGCTTCTGGTGACTGCAAGATAAAACCACTCCTTGTGTACCATGCAGAAAACCCCAGAGCTTTCAAAAACATTAGGAAGAACCGCCTTGGTGTTATGTGGCGGTCAAACCCAAAGGTTTGGGTGACCAGGAATTTATTCTCTGAGTGGGTGACTGAGGTGTTTGGACCCAGTATTCGGGAATACCTCTGGGAGAATAATCTTCCACTGAAAGCTCTATTGGTGATGGACAATGCACCAGCCCACCCTCCTAATTTGATGGTTGAATTGCCAGAGGAGTTCAACTTCATCACTGTGCACTTCTTGCCACCCAACACAACACCTCTCATCCAGCCCATGGATCAACAGGTAATTTCTAACTTTAAGAAGCTGTACACAAAGGCACTGTTTCCAAAATGTGTTGTGTCCACTTCTTCCAGTGATGTTAGCTTGAAGGAATTTTGGAAGAGTCACTTCAATATAGCAGATGCTGTTTTTTTAATAACCTCAGCCTGAAAAGAGGTTTCTTTGAGGTGTCTTTGTGCTGCTTGGAGGCTATTGTGGCCTGAATGTGTGCTTCAAAGAGACTTTGAAGGCTTTGAAGAGTTAGAGGAAGAGGCTGTTGTACATGAAATTGTGTGTCTGGGCAATTCCATGGGCCTGGAAGTGGATGATGATGATGATGATGTTGAGGAGTTGGTGGATGAGCACAGGAAGGAGCTGTCCACTGAGGAGCTGCTTGAGCTTCATACTGAAGAGACAGACACACTGAAGCGGAGCTTAGCTTCTGAGGAGTCAGGGGAGGATGAGGACAAGGAGGAAAGCCGCATCATTCCAGCCAAAGATCTCGAGGATGTTTTCTGGTGCTGGAGCAAACTGTCTAAGCTTGTGGAGGATTATCATCCTGATGTTGGTGCTGTGGAAAAGGGCATCAGTATTTTTAATGACACTGTGATGAACTACTTTTGGAAGGTCCAGAAATCAAGGTTGAAGCAGCCAACCCTGGATTCCTTTTTTAAAAAAGTAGCAAAAGACCCTACAGATAAAGTGCCTGTGAGACAGTCACCAAAGAGGGCTAGGAAGGATGACTCCTCTCCATAATTCTCTCCTCCCCCCTCCCCCTCTGCCTCCTGTCCTGCATGCTGAACAGCACTAAGGTAAGATAAAGTACTGTATTTTTACATTTTCCACAGAAATTTTTCAGTGTTAAGTGGTTGTATTTCGGGGGCTGGAACGGATTAATCCTATAACGAATGAATGCTATAACGAACGAGGTTCTAGAACCAATTAGATTCGTTATAGCATTACATGAATAAACTGTTAAACTTTGGTAGCAAATTCACTCTTGCAGAGGACTACTTCATATTTCCTGCATCTGCTGACGGTCGTGTAAATATTTCAATGTTATTTTAATCTTTAAAATGTTAGTTTTTGCATACTGTATTATTACTGATACATTATTTGTCATAGTATGCCTTATTGTGGTAAAAATAAGAAAGTAAGATCTTGTATTTCGCGAGTAATATAGACTGGAAAAATAGCGCCAAATTCAAATTCGCCAAATGCAAATACATAAACTAATGGGAAAAATAACAATATAGACTGACTACTCTACATCAACCTCTGAGTTTCCCATTAATAGCCTCCAAATGATACAAATTGTGCCTTTATTGACCTGATTGTGCTTTCCGGACACTAGTTTTTAGGCCTTCCTCAAGTAACTTAATCACACTCTGCTTATCCTGCATCGAGTACGTGCCAAACTTAACTCCCTTATGATAGTCCCGCTTCTCCTTTTCCTTATTTGGCTACTTAGGTGAGTCTGCCCCACCCCCACCAGCACCAGTAGGACCCCCAGTAGAGGGAGAGGCCATTATCTTGACTCGACAGGTGGTAGCAACACCCAAAATGGCACACAATAACAGCCTGGGCAGTCGCTACAATGGTGCGGGCTACAATGCGATAGTTGCGTTCTTGTAAACCTCTTTTACGTTCACCACCGGCAGTTCGATCACCAGAACGCTTCTTGGAAATATTCTTCTTACCTTGTTCTTCCATATTCATGGCTAACACAACAAAATTGGAGAAAACAGAGAAAATTACGGAGCAATTGACAGAAACCGCGCATTTCAACTGATCATGTGATGTAAACAGAGAGTGCTGGTGTAAACCGTTATTAGTCCTCACTGCGAAACATTCTTTTTTCTTATTCTTTTCATACAGTATTTATGGGTAACAGCTAAATTTGCCCCCAAAAAAGTAATTTACAGAGTACCTCTCAAAAAACACTTCACAAACAAAAGACACGAATCAATTGAACATGTGAAGTCGAACGTGAACTGTAAACATTGCCTAACCCCGCGCCACGCTACACTTAAAACGTTGAGGATTGACACGTGTTATAGCCAACATTCGTGTTGACAAAACACGCATTGTAGCAAAATGTCTGTAACTGGTATGAGGGCTGTGATGTCATTCAAGACGGTGGCCAGCATTCAGCTGGCTGGATCTCTCGAAACTCACGATATTTTACACCAAATATAAGACTTGGTTACATTAGGTAGTGCTTGCAAAATTAAAAAAAACGTGAAATGAAATCGCGCGAAATATGAGATCTTACTGTATATATTAAATGCATCCTCCGAAAGCATGAATTTGATACCAGAGTTTAACAGTTAATTCATGTATAATACTTCTGATAAATTTCCTACGTACTTATGTTTGAAATAATGAATGTATGTATTTCTTTATAATTTAGCTAAATGTCTTTCTCGTCAGAAACGGTCATCCCAACGATTATGAATAAACTCATTTAGAAATTAATCATTCCTTCCGGACGAAATCGGACAGATTTGAAACCGCCAATCAGCTGTAGCTCTTGGGGAGGGGGCGTGGCATCTTTTCTCAGCTGGGAAATAACTCACTACTGTATAATAATAATATGTAAACATCCCACAATTATATACTACAAGTCTATATGTTGACACAGGCTGTTACACTCCTGGTGACTCACACTAGCAGGGCCAGGCTCTGTCACAGTCTGCCTGGCTAGGCTCTGCCACAGTGAACCATCTGTCTGCCTGGCCAGGTTCTGCCACAATATGGTATATCAGGGTCACTGCTCAATTTTCTATTGCCTACAGTACAGTGGCAGAATAAGTTAGGGATCCAGAAAAATTTATTTTCTACTTTTGATCATGTCATCTGTTTGTCATAAATTAGACTAATTATAATTATTACTTGTGTAGGCATTAACTGGCACGGGCGACCGAGGACCATCAACGGAAGTTGAGGGCGGCGGTGCCTCCCTGTCAGCAAATGAGGCCCTGGTAGAGCTTGGGGTGCACACTGGCCTGTCCCTCCTCTTCTCCATCCTCAGACTCGGCTGGATGAATAACAGTGAGTCTTACTTGGTGGTTTATATTATCATCAGCACCATACTGTACTGTAACAATAATTAATTTTGTATTTACCTTTTCATTCTTTCATTTCTTTAATTATTTTACTTCTACTTACTTTTACTCCTTTATTCTCTAATTCTCTTTTCTTATTCTTAATTCTTTATACTCTAATTACTCGTGAGATGTTGGAGGTGGAGTGATTGAGGAAGGAGAGAGAGAGAGAGAGAGCTAACGGCTGGTTTGTGGTTAGGCTGAGGGGTGTTAAGGAATATGGGGAGGTTGTGGTTAGGCTATAGTAGACCCTCACACCAAGGGGAGAGGCTAGGAGGTGGCTAACTGAGGTGATAGGGCTCACTGTATTACTCATAAACCAAAGGGACAACACACTACTCCATACACAAGGGAATTGAGAAGTAATCTTAACGGTACTTCGTTTATTAACGACGTTACTCAAAATGAACAGTTAAGACTTTCAAAACAAAAACCTATTTTCCTAGCTAGCAAACCAGGGGTCACATGAAAGGTACTCGGATGTAATTATATCCCGCCATGTGGGGAGATGACACACACACGCCCACACTTCACTCCCTCCAAAACCAGACTCTGTCCTAAGACACAGACGTTCCCCACAGTACACCATTGGGTCATGATGTCACATCTCCCAGGCTCTATTTTTGGTTCAGGCTTAAGGCATTCACACTCACAGGTCACTGTGATTGGCTCACGCTTGGCGGGAAATACTCACAACATTGTTAGAGTACTGTACTGTATTCTAACTACTGTACAGTACTGTATTATAACTATTGTACTCTAACTGTATTCTAACTGTAATGTACTGCACTGTATTCTAACTGTACTGTACCATACTGTACTCTAACTGTACTGAACTGTAATCTAACTGTGCTGTACTCTAACTGTATTGTACTGTACTGTACTCTAACTTTACTGAACTGTATTCTAACTGTACTGTAATGTATTCTAACTGTACTGTAATATATTCTTACTGAACTGTACTGTATTTTAACTGTTTTGTACTGTACTGTATTCTAACTGTACTGTATTCTAACTGTACTGTATTCTAGCTGTACTGTACTCTAACTGTACTGTACTCTATTGTAACTACTGTAATGTACTCTAACTGTACTGTACTGTATTTTAACTGTTTTGTACTGTACTCTAACTGTACTGCATTCTAACTGAACTGTAATATACTGTACTCTAACTGTACTCTACTGTTCTGTATTCTAACTGTACTATAATGTACTGTATTGTACTGTATTCTAACTGCAGTAGGCTCCTGCCAATAACGACTTCCACAATAACGTTTTCGACAATAACGGTAAGTTACAATAGATACCCATTTTCGATAATAACGTCTGGATTCTCTTCAATAACGGAGATTTTGTGGGAAGCGTCCGAGCGCATCAATCATAGCGTTTGTTTGCCGCCTTGTTGATGACGTAGTTGTCCGCTCCGCCTCACTCTCACACACGCTCTGTGGAATACAGCGCTGCGTCCACGTGTGAGATTTTAGCTTCTATAACCAGTGGTTGTTAGGGTCGGTGATCAATAATGGCTTCCGCATTTTTGCCTGTGGGGGCTAGGGAAGGTGGTGGAGGGAGTGATATGCCACCTGAATGACTGGGAACTTTTAAAGTGAGGAAATTGAACTGTCCTGAGTCTACAGTGCGAAATATTAAGAGGAACTTAGAGGAGACCAAGAAGAGTATTGCACTGGCTAAAAATATTTCGGCAATGATGGAAATGCGAGGCGAGCTATGAATGATAAAGGCAATAGAAACAGGTTGTTAGTGATAACAGAGCATTTCCTTGTGAAATGGTTAGCTTGTAGAATGAAAGACAGTGCAAGTGTTAGCGGCCCCCAGATACGGAACAATCATCACACCAAGCACCTCGAAAACTAAGTGTTATATTACTCAAACTCTTTATTTTGATGATTGAATAACAATTCTTTTTATTTCAGCTAACAAAAAGTGTTAGGAGGGCTTCAAGGGGGAAAAACTGGGTGAAAATCTTGGGGCGGCGGCACCAATAAATCGTTTTTACATGTTTTTTAATGTCACACAAATAACGTTTTCGCTACTAATGGCGTTTTTCAGGTACCTATTAAATGTTATTGGCGAGAGCCTACTGTGTACTGTTCTCTAACTGTGCTGTACTGAATTCTAACTAATGTACTGTACTGTACTCTAATTGTACTGTAATGCATTGTACTGTATTCTAACTGTATTATACTGTACTCCAACTACTGTATTCTAACTGTACTGTATTCTAACTGTACTGTACAGTGGTCCCTCGGTTAACGAACACAATCCGTTCCAGCAGGTTGCTCGTTAACAGAAACCATTGTTTCAATGGGTTTTTGGGTAATTGGTTCCAGCTCACCGAAAATTGCCTAAATTCAACAAAAAAGGTAGAAAAGTACACTTACTTTGAGGTGTGTATGTAGAAGGCTCCTGGATGATGATGATGATGATGATGATGGGAATTAGAATGGGGGTGGAGGAGAAGGGAGAAGAGAAGGCATTGGGGTGGAAGAGAAGTCACCCCATGGCACCATTTCATCCATAAAATTTTAGTTCTCTTGGTGTAATTCAAGATTATTTTCTTTAAATCAACACTGCACTGCATTATATATTGTCAATATGTAAAATAAATTTCAAAATGACCAATAATTTGCTTGGAAACACAGAAAAAAAGCGTTTAGTTGAAGAGAGTCTCAAGCAAGATGTTACCTCCACTGAAAACAGAGAGAGACTAACGCCTGTCTGGTGTGTTAACAGGCTGGATGGCACTCCAGAAACTAGTTTCTTTACCTTCAATTATGTTCAATAATTATTAAAATGACTAAAAAAGTTAATATTAAACTTTTAAAATTATTGAATAGTATAAATGTCTTGATATTTACTAAAATAGTAAGGAATTTAAGCCTTAAAACCGATTACTGTGTTGGCGGACTAATACTACAGCTGGTGGACTGCCAAATGCAAGCGAAAACGTGTTGAAGTCGGCTCGTAAAAAACTCGTTAATCGAGGGATTGCTTGTTAACCGAAGTTAAGAATCTTATGAAAGGTAAATTGTTAACTGAAATCTCGTTAACCGAGGCGCTCATTAACCGAGGGATCACTGTACTGTACTCTACTTGTACTGTAATGCATTGTACTGTATTCTAACTGTATTATACTGTACTCGAACTATACTGTATTCTAACTGTATTGTACTGCACTGTATTCTAACCACTGTACTGTATCCTAACTGTACTGTAATGTACTGTATTCTAACTGTACTGTATTCTAACTGTACTGTATCCTAACTGTACTGTAATGTACTGTATTCTAACTGTACTGTACAGTGAACCCTCACTTTACACGGTTAATTCAACCCACGGCGGCCCACGTAAAGTGAGAAACGCGTAAAGTGAACAACATAACATATGGGATTAATTAAAATAGAGACCGGGCCGACCCCCAAACTCCACTTCTTCAGACACAATACCTACGTTGTAGTAAAAATAACTTCTTAATTTTATGATGGTATGCACACACAATTAATAATTAAGAGAAATATCAATAATATTAGGTTTTTTAACACTTACATTAGTAGAAAAGATGGCTGGGCACACTTGGGATGGGTGGTTGGTTCCGAGGCAGAGGGCAGATTATTGGCCCTCACCTGTATCAATTGTATCACTATCCACCACAGAGGCTTGCAGGGCCTCTTTGTCAAACCCCTCAAAGTCCATATAAGTCCATATCCTCACTACAATTATCACGATCACTGACTTGGGCCGGCTGTGGTGGGTGGCGGGTGAAGAACTCGGTAATGTTTTGATGACTGGGCGACCTTGTGCGCATCCTGCTCGTGCCGCTCGCCGCGTAAAGGGGTACGTGCACCGCGGAATGTGAGCATTCCTGTTTCGGCAGGGTACCGCGTAAACGTGGAAACGCGGAATGTGGGACTGCGTAAAGC
Source organism: Homarus gammarus (assembly GCA_958450375.1). Taxonomy (NCBI): domain Eukaryota; kingdom Metazoa; phylum Arthropoda; class Malacostraca; order Decapoda; family Nephropidae; genus Homarus; species Homarus gammarus. Next base: position 907,236 of record CAUDMG010001175.1, read on the forward strand.
GAGGGTTGACTGGACTGTATTCTAACTACTGTACTCTAACTGTACTGTATTGTAACTGTACTGTATTTGAACTGCACTGTACTGTATTCTAACTGTACTGTACTCTAACTGTACTGTATTCTAACTACTTTAATGTACTGTACTGTATTCTAACTGTACTGTATTCTAACAGTACTGTTTTCTTACTACTGTACTGTGCTCTAACTGCACTGTACTGTGCAGCTACTCCTCGACTTACGACCTCCCGGACATACAACCGCCCCAATCGTACCAAAATTTTTTTCAAATAACATATTTTCGAGTTCCGATGTCAGTGATTGCGCTGTGTACTGACAAAATTTTCGTTTGTAATTCACTTTAAAATGGCTGGCAAGCTTAAAAGTGAGAGTTTTGTGGTGCTGAGAAGAAAAAGAGACACCCATTTTAGATTTTCTATGTATTATCTTTGCATTTTCGACTTACGACCAATGCGACTTACGTCCTGGATATGGGTCTCTAACCCCGTCGTAAGTCGAGGAGCAGCTGTATTTTAACTGTACTGTTCTGTATTCGGACTGTACTGTATTGTACTGTACTGTATTCTTACTGTACAGTATTCTAACTGTACTGTGCTGCAATATGTCCTGGAAATCACACATCCACAACATAGCTAAGGCTGCCTCCCGAAAGCTGGGAATGCTGTACAGATGCTGTAGCTACTTCACTCCTGAGCAGTTGTTTCAAATATATCTGGGGTGGCTCTTCTTCTGTCCAACTGTTAGATAGGTTGAAATCAAAGGCATTTTGTCTTATTAACTCTCCTCCTTTAGTTGATAATTTTTCTTCACTTTCTCTTTGCTGCAATGTTGCTTCACTCTCTCTCTCTTTTACAGGTACTTTAACAGGCAATGTTCGGTGGATTTGCCATCCTGTGTACCGCCGGATGTCAGTCACACTAGAATAACCCGTTATAGTACCTCCTTCTTTCCTTACACAGCCAAACTGTGGAATGCTCTGCCTTCTTCTGTGTTTCCGTACTCATACAATCTGTCTCACTTTAAAAAGTTGGTTTTCCGGCATATTCGTGGTGTAGATTAACACAATACAGGTTGTACCTCTCTAGTCCGGCATTCTGTGGTCCGGAAACTCCTGTGGTCCGGAACGATTTTAGTTTGTCCAATAGGTAGATAGGCAGCTTTTTTTTTTTTTTTTTTTTTTTTTTACATATCTGAATTATTATTATTATTACAGGAGTATTAAATTTTTGCCCCTCAGGCCCAAATGTGGGTCAGTGACCTATTCCCGGGTGGGCTAATCCCCTTAAAAAAAAAAATAAAGCCGCGGGAAATTAAGGTTTGTTAACATCCGGCAGTTCGGCTGCTCTCTCTCTCTCTGCTTGTCTATACAGAGTACAACATTTAACCCTTCAATATATATGAGCAGTAAATAAGTGTTGCTTTCATATTCTTATGTAGAATAATGATGATATATTTTCACATGTGCGCACTTACATACGAGCAGTCTCACTTTTTTTTTTACCATTAATGGTTAGCTACTTATATTGTTCCATTTATTAACATTAAATAACATTACAGGTACCTCAAGCAACCATATTCATTTTTTTACATTAATTTTACTACAGCTAAACTCAGGGTCTTATTTTCTTCAGTTTTATATGTAGAACCAATCAGTCACTGGTTTCGTAAGCTTTAACATAAACAATGCCGGCAGCCGTCTCGTCTCCTCTAATATTCCACGTATTATTAATAAATTGTATTGTTAATTTTGCACACACGTACATTAATTCAATAAAAACAAATTCAGAAACATTAATTAAAATATATATGAACAGTAAATAAGTGTTGCTTTCATATTCTTATGTAAAGTAATGATGATATGTTTTCACGTGTGCTCACTTACATATGCGATCTCTCTTTTTTCTTTACCATTATCGTTAGCTACTTCTATTGTTCCATTTATTAACATTAAATAACATAACTTAAAACAACCATATTAATTTGACTACAGCTACAACCAAGGTCTTATTTTCTTCAGTTTTATATGTAGAACCAGTCAGTCACTGGGTTTGTAATCAACGAATACAATGCTGTGTCATTTCCTCGTGTTTTTATATTCTACGTATTATTTATGAATTGTATTGCTCATTTTGCACACATAAACATTAATTCAATAAAAAAGACATTCAGTAATAAACAATAATGAATCTTTTGTACATAAGAGAAATGACGCTGTTTACACGATTATGCACGTCGTCTGCACATTGGCGGGCCGTTCAAACCCGTCGAAATTCAAGTTTCCGCTGTCAAAATTTTTATTTATTTATTTTTTGTGTGTTCCAATAAAATACGTTAAGAATTAAACACTCGCGAAATTTGAGAAGCTACTATACGACATTTAACACTTCAATATGTCTTCAAAGAGACCATGATGCAGAAAAAGTGGTACTAGTGCTTCCAGGCTTAAGCACAAGTCACTATCTATCCAGGAAAAGGGTGAACTTCCATGGTCCGGCAATTTCCATGGTCTGGCACCGGTCAGGTCCCGAGGTTGCCGGACTAGAGAGGTACAACCTGTGTAACCTTTTTCTTCTCAACTTTTTATTTCTTTCTGTTCTTATTTTTTTGCCTCCCAGGCCCCATTGTGGGTTGTTCAACCTGTAGTGCCTGGGTGGGCTAATTCCCGTAAAAGAAAGAAAGAAAAAAAGACTGTACTGTACTGTATTCTAACTGTACTGTATTCTAGCTTTAGTGTACTGCATTCTGGCTGTACTATGATGTACTGTATTCTAACTGTACTGTACTGTATTCTAACTGTAATGTACTGTATTCTAACTGTACTGTACTGTACTGTATTCTAACTGTACTGTACTGTATTCTAGCTGTACTGTAATGTACTGTACTGTATTCTAACTGTACTGTAATGGTCTGTGCTGTACTCTTTCTACTGTACTGTATTCTAAGGTACTGTACTCTAACAGTACTGTACTGTAGTGTACTGTACTGCATTCTAAATGTACTGTACTGCATTCTAGCTGTACTGTACTGTATTAAAGCTGTGCTGTACTGTATTCTAACTGTACTGTACTCTAACTATACTGTATTCTAACTACTGTACTCTAACTGTACTGTATTCTAACTGTACTGTATTGTATTCTAACTACTGTACTGTATTCTAACTGTACTGTACTGTATTCTAGCTGTAATGTACTCGTACTGTTCTGTATTCTAGCTGTACTGTACTGCATTCTAGCTGTACTGTACTCGTACTGTACTGTATTCTACCTGTACTGTACTCCATTCTAGCTGTGCTGTAATGTACTGTAATGCATTCTAAATGTACTTTATTGTATTCTAACTGTACTGTATTCTAACTGTACTGTACTGTATTCTAGCTGTACTGTATTCTAACTGTACTGTACTGTATTCTACCTGTACTGTACTGTATTCTAGCTGTACTGTATTCTAACTACTGTACTGTATTCTAAGGTACTGTACTCTAACAGTACAGTACTGTAATGTACTTTACTGTATTCGAACTACTGTAATGTATTCTAGCTGTACCGTACTCTAACTGTACTGTATTCTAACTGTACTGTAGTCTATTCTAACTGTACTGTAATGTACTGCACTGTATTCGAACTGTACTGTATTCTAGCTGTACTGTACTCTTAGCTGTACTGTATTGTAACTGTACTGTTATGTGTGGTACTGTATTCTAACTACTGTACTCTAACAGCACTGTACTGTAATGTACTGTACTGTATTTGAACTACTGTAATGTATTGTTCTCTACTCTAACTGTACTGCACACATACTGTACTTTACTCCAACTGTACTGTAATGTACTCTACTGTACTCTACTGAATTCTAACTGTACTGTAATATACTGTACTGTTTTCTGACTACTGTACTATTCTGTGCTGCACAGTACAGTACAGTACGGGGGCGGCACAAGATTCCCCCGTTTGTTTACAGTGTGGTGTAAGAGTTGTGTATGTCTGCTGGTGATGACTTAATTTAATGGCAACACTGTGTGCGCATCCCCCCTTGGAGGAGAGGGCAGGCAAGGTTGATCTTATTGAATGTTGAGGTAAATAGGGTGAAGATGTGGTATTTACCCTTGGTTCTATTCTTTATAAAATGGTCATAATATCTGTTGTTTCAAAGCTTTAGTGTCATTTGTCTTAATTTACATAATAATTAGTGAAAAGAGAAGTAGTAGTGGTGAATGTGTTTGTGACTTTGATGGTAAATCTTCTTTATTTCAAACTTTTTTCTACTCACACCTTGAAAGTTAATGTTTCACAAACAGTTATATCTTTACAGCATTAAAGTGAGCCAGTATTGGGTATCCTTAACAGTTTTATGTGGATTTATTTTTGATATGTCAATACAGTATTAATCGGCATTATGCATGAGGCAATGAACTGCAAGGGGGGGGGGGGGGGCGCCTCTCAGCCTAGTAGCATCATGTAAAAATGCGACCTAAGTTCTGGGTACATATTGGTGTATCTGTTGGCCTTCGCAGTGATTGGTGGGTCAGGTCAGGTCAGTGATTGCTTCATGTATCCTGGTACAGCAAGGCAAGTAGGTGTTTACACAAGGACAGTGACCCTGCCTTATGGAGCCTTGAACATGTCAGGCTCTGCCAGGTGTTTGTTGATCCCATAGTCCACTTGTCTCTGTCATCCACTTTTATTAATAACTTTTAAAATGTCTGTATTTCAAATTGTGTTACCAGGCGGTGGCAGCCTGTGCTCGGAGGTGCTAGGAACGGCCGTATCTGTGGTTCAAGCACTGCCGCCTTTATCACTGGCAGTGGAGTCCAAACTACCACGGGTGGGTCTTGCGTCCCTCTCGCAGCTCACCTCCTTCCTTGGTGAGACTGCCAAGCCTTCATCTCCTGCTGATGCAACAGGTAAGCTTTCTCACAGTTACTAAATGTTTATATTATCTATTAATTATGTTTTTTTAAATATCAAATTTAGGAAATTTTTTGGTTCCAGCAATTGAATTTTTCCAGAAAGTGTTGGTAAGGAGATTAGTGCTTCTCCAGTTAAGGTAGTCACTGTGGAGTTTTAACACCTGTGTAATGAAACAGCTGTGCTTCTTAAAGTTAATACTCTTGTTGTGAAGAATTTATCAGTTACATACGTACATGGATACACTAAACAAACATATTGACACGTTTTTCACCACATAAAGAATGGTAATTTTCATGACACTGGTGTATATATAACTAGTTTGGGGAACTGTTATTTAACAGCGTTGGAGCTGTCTAGCTTATGGGTTAAGTTGTCAAAACCCAAAAGGTCTTTTCTCATTTATTTATGATAAAATAAAGTATCTACACTTCAACGAGGAGAACACGTTGATATCACTGAAGCTGTGGGGGCTAGAAGAATAGACGGCAAGCTTATCTGGGAAGCTTGGGGGTCCACGTCTACGCTTTTTTAGTGTCGTGTGATAACTGCTGAGAGGAAGGACGGGGCTTAACTGGGCTAAGCCTTACTTCAACGTCCAGCTCTCATTAGAGTTTAGTGACTACTGAGGGAGGAGCGACTCTGGAGGAGGAGGAAGGGTTGAAGGATTAGGGAGATGGGAAGAATGAGGAGGAGGAGGAAGGGGTGAAGGATGAGGGAGATGGGAAGAATGAGGAGGAGGAGGAAGGGGTGAAGGATGAGGGAGATGGGAAGAATGAGGAGGAGGAGGAATGGGTGAAGGATTAGGGAGATGGGAAGAATGAGGAGGAAAAGGAATGGGTGAAGGATGAGGGAGATGGGAAGAATGAGGAGGAGGAGGAATGGGTGAAGGATTAGGAAGATGGGAAGAATGAGGAGGAGGAAGAAGGGGTGAAGGATTAGGGAGATGGGAAGAATGAGGAGGAGGAAGAATGGGTGAAGGATGAGGGAGATGGGAAGAATGAGGAGGAGGAAGGGGGGAAGGATGAGGGAAATGGGAAGAATGAGGAGGAGAAGGAATGGGTGAAGGATGAGGGAGATGGGAAGAATGAGGAGGAGGAGGAATGGGTGAAGGATTAGGGAGATGGGAAGAATGAGGAGGAGGAAGGGGTGAAGGATGAGGAAGGGGTGAAGGATGAGGAGGAGGAAGAGGAGGTGGAACGGGTGAAGGAAGAGGGAGATGGGAAGAATTAGGAGGAGAAGGAAGGGGTGAAGGATGAAGGAGATGGGAAGAATGAGGAGGAGGAATGGGTGAAGGATGAGGGAGATGGGAAGAATGATGAGGAAGGAGCTGGGAAGAATGAGGAAGAGGTGAAGGATGATGAGGAGGAGGAAGAGGAGGTGGAACGGGTGAAGGATGAGGGAGATGGGAAGAATGAGGAGGAGGAGGAAGGGGTGAAGGATGAGGGAGATGAGAAGAATGAGGAGGAGGAGGAAGGGGTGAAGGATGAGGGAGATGAGAAGAATGAGGAGGAGGAGGAAGGGGTGAAGGATGAGGGAGATGGGAAGAATGAGGAGGAGGAGGAATGGGTGAAGGATTAGGGAGATGGGAAGAATGAGGAGGAGGAGGAAGGGGTGAAGGATGAGGGAGATGGGAAGAATGAGGAGGAGGAAGGGGTGAAGGATGAGGGAGATGGGAAGAATAAGGAGGAGGTAAGGGGTGAAGGATGAAGGAGATGGGAAGAATGACGAGGAGGAAGGGGTGAAGGATGAGGGAGATGGGAAGAATGAGGAGGAGGAGGAATGGGTGAAGGATTAGGGAGATGGGAAGAATGAGGAGGAGGAGGAAGGGGTGAAGGATGAGGGAGATGGGAAGAATGAGGAGGAGGAAGGGGTGAAGGATGAGGGAGATGGGAAGAATAAGGAGGAGGAGGAAGGGGTGAAGGATGAGGGAGATGGGAAGAATGAGGAGGAGGAAGGGGTGAAGGATGAGGGAGATGGGAAGAATAAGGAGGAGGAGGAAGGGGTGAAGGATGAGGGAGATGGGAAGAATGAGGAGGAGGAAGGGGTGAAGGATGAGGGAGATGGGAAGAATAAGGAGGAGGAGGAAGGGGTGAAGGATGAGGGAGATGGGAAGAATGAGGAGGAGGAAGGGGTGAAGGATGAGGGAGATGGGAAGAATGAGGAGGAGGAGGAAGGGGTGAAGGATGAGGGAGATGGGAAGAATAAGGAGTAGGAAGGGGTGAAGGATGAAGGAGATGGGAAGAATGAGGAGGAGGAGGAAGGGGTGAAGGATTAGGGAGATGGGAAGAATGAGGAGGAGGAAGGGGTGAAGGATGAGGAGGAGGAGGAATGGGTGAAGGATGAGGGAGATGGGAAGAATAAGGAGAAGGAGGAATGGGTGAAGGATGAGGAGGAGGAGGAATGGGTGAAGGATGAGGGAGATGGGATGAATAAGGAGGAGGAGGAAGGGGTGAAGGATAGGAGGAATGGGTGAAGGATGAGGGAGATGGGAAGAATGAGGAGGAGAAAGGGGTGAAGGATGAGGGAGATGGGATGAATAAGGAGGAGGAGGAATGGGTGAAGGATGAGGAGGAGGAGGAATGGGTGAAGGATGAGGGAGATGGGAAGAATGTGAAGGAAGAGGAAGGGGTGAAGGATGAGGAGGAGGAGGAATGGGTGAAGGATGAGGGAGATGGGAAGAATGAGGAGGAGAAAGGGGTGAAGGATGAGGAGGAGGATGAGGGGGTGAAGGATGAAGGAGATGGGAAGAATGAGGAGGAGGAGGAAGGGTTGAAGGATGAGGAGGAGGAGGAATGGGTGAAGGATGAGGGAGATGGGAAGAATGAGGAGGAGGAGGAAGGGTTGAAGGATGAGGAGGAGGATGAGGGGGTGAAGGATGAAGGAGATGGGAAGAATGAGGAGGAGGAGGAAGGGTTGAAGGATGAGGAGGAGGAGGAATGGGTGAAGGATGAGGGGGATGGGAAGAATGAGGAGGAGAAAGGGGTGAAGGATGTGGGAGATGGGAAGAATGAGGAGGAGGAAGTGGGATTATGGGAAGAGTGAGGAGGAGGAAGGGGTGAAGGTTTAGGGAGATGGAAAGAATGAGGAGGTGAAGGAAGGGGTGAAAGATGAGGGAGATGGGAAGAATGAGGAGGAGGAGGTGGAAGGGGTGAAGGATGAGGGAGATGGAAAGAATGAGGAGGTGAAGGAAGGGGTGAAAGATGAGGGAGATGGGAAGAATGAGGAGGAGGAGGTGGAAGGGGTGAAGGATGAGGGAGATGGGAAGAATGAAGAGGAGGAAGGGGTGAAGGATGAGGGAGATGGGAAGAATAAGGAGGAGGAGGAAGGGGTGAAGGATGAGGGAGATGGGAAGAATGAGGAGGAAGGGGTGAAGGATGAGGAGGTAGAAGGGGTGAAGGATGAGGGAGATGGGAAGAATGAGGAGGAGGAGGAGGAGAAATGGGTGAAGGACTACGGAGATAGGAAGAATAAGGAGGAGGAAGGGGTGAAGGATGAGGTAGATGGGAAGAATGAGCAGGAGGAGGAGGAAGGGGTGAAGAATGAGGGAGATGGGAAGAATGAGCAGGAGGAGGAGGAAGGGGTGAAGGATGAGGAGGAGGAAGAGGTGAAGGATGAGGGAGATGGGAAGAATGAGGGGGAGGAAGGGGTCAAGAAGAGGGGTGGGTAGAGATTACGGTATTTGGGGTGTTGGTTGTGGAAGAAGTCTGGGAGTACAATACTATACATCGTGTGCTTGATACAGTACAGGGAGTACATTACTCTTGTTGTTCCGTTATTACCACTTGTAATATATGTTATTACTGTATTATTTTTATGATATTTATTATTTCATTAATTTATCCTCTTCACCACTAATTGGCCTTTATCTGCTTGGGCAATCGGTCACACCTCTGTTATGTAATACTGTATTAACAAGAACTGGGCATGTATTGGCTCCAGTGTTTATCAAGTCTGGTTTTGAAACAGCTCACACTTGGTGCCACCACAACACACTCTGGCAGATTGTTCCAAGAGTTCATAGTTCTCACTCCAAAAATGTTTCCCCCTACAATTTTCTGAACATATGGCTTCTTCAAATTTAAGCTGCAACCCCTAGTGGGGCGGGCGTCCGCCATCTTCGGGTATGAACGCCTGGCTGAGTAATGTTGTCTGAGGTATTTATAAACTTATAGTAATTCACCCCTTGCCTGTCTATAGTAGTCGTATAAGCTAGGCATCTGCTGGCGCTTTAATCTCTCTGGTTAACTTAGGTGCTGTAGTGCAGTCACCAGTCTGGTGGCCCTTCTTTGGATATTTTCAATCAATTGACATTCTCTAGCATAACTCGGGGACAGTACTCCAGACGGGGAAGCATCTCTTTCTTGAAGAACATTACGAGGGTTGGACTATCAAGGTGTCTGAACGCTCTTCTTACAAAACCTATGAGCTTAGTTGCTTGATTCACCTTCTCACAATGGTCCGAGAACTTCAGTTCATTGAGGAACTCGGGACCATAATCTGTTGAGTGACAAAAGAGAAAATGGGGGAAAATGCTCAGGTACATCTTCCTAATTGGCTCTCTGACTTATCCAGGGGACAAACTAGAGGTTGAGGAATACAGTGTAATACTGTAGATAACACGTTTGAGCGACATTATGGTCTGGACCTTCTCATTTGGTCTCTGTTAATGCTGTTTTTTCTTCTTGTTGGGACATGTAATATGCTGTATGTCTCCTTACTGTTGGTACAACCCAGGTGCATCCATTATCATTTGGTGATGTTTTATCTTATCAGCTAACCTTTGATAACTCCTGTAACAGACAGAACTCTTTCTGTAGCACCTCACAGGCCATTTGGTTTTTAATTTTCCCAAAAATTTAGAGTGTATAGCTTCTGGCATCTCAGTTATAAAACAAACAACAACGGTCTCAGCACACAGTCCTGTGGTACCCCGCTTGTCATGGTCCCATTAATCACCACACACTTCATGTAGTCATGAAGAAAGTCCTTGATCCACACTAGAATGCTCCACTGTATTTTGTACCCCCCTTAGTTTAATTTTCAGCCTTGCATAGGGGTGTATTATCAAAAGCCTTGTCTAATAAAGGTACAATTAGACCCTTACCATTTGCGAGGAATAGTTTCCAAGAAATGGCACGAATTGGCAAAACCCCAAATTGCCACTTATATAATACCTTAGTGTCACTTATATATTACCTTGGTGCCACTTATATAATACCTTAGTGCATTAATATACAGGTATACCTGTACAGCCACTCCTCAACTTACGACGGGACGGGGTTAGGGACCCAAATCCAGGTTTTAATTCGAATTGGTCGTAAGTCGAAAATGCGAAGATGATACCTGTCCATAGAAAATCTAAAATGGGTGTCTCTTTTTCTTCTCATCACCACAAAACTCTCACTTTTAAGCTTGCCAGCCATTTTAAAGGGAATTACAAACGAACATTTTGTCAGTACACAGCGCAATCACTAACATCGGGACTCGAAAATACATAATTTGAAAAAACTTTGGTATGACTGGTGCGGTCGTATGTCCGGGAGGTCGTAAGTCGAGTAGGTCGTAAGTCGAGGAGTAGCTGTACTGTGTATGAGAAACTTAAGTCACAATACTGTACAATACTTACATTCGTATGTGGAAGTCTGGAGCTTGATGAAGTGGTGCATTGTACATAGGGAGACATCTGGCTACTGAAGTATAGGTGGATCATCAGGATCACTGGTGGAAGAGGGTGAATCAGTGGTGGTTGGTGGAGAGGCGGGTGGTGGAGTGGCGCATGACCTGGAGGTGGCGCGTGGCTGGGAGGAAGAGGAGAAGGGTTCTTTCTTGAAAAACGTGGTGATTGGTAGTTGTTTCCTCTTGGCTTTGAGTTCTTTAAACATTTCCTGATAGGAAAACAATACCTAGTTGATTCCTGGGACCATCTTAAGGCTGCGTTCCAAGCCAGGCTGGATCATGTGGCCAGCCGCATTTCTACAGAAGATGAGCGTCACTCTGTCCTTGGCTGTCTTGAACCCAGATGCATGCCTCTCCTGCTTGTTTATGTATGTTCTACCAGGCATTTTCTTCCAATATAAACCAGATTCATCAACATTAAACACTTGCTCTGGCCTATAGCCTTTATCTTCTATTATTTTCTTTAATTTGGCAGTAAATGCACCTGCGGCTGTGTGGTCAGCTGATGTGGCCTCCTCAGTCAGCTTCACATTATGGAGTGAGAATATTTTCTTAAAATTCTCAAACCACTGGCACTAAAAGTTGGTTCAGTCACTGCACTAGCTCCTTCACCACCTGTTGACTCGTAAAAATGAGCATAAAGACTTTAAGCCTTCTCACGAATCACGTTGCTCTTGATCGCAACATTTTTGCGGTGCTGGTTCTCAATCCAAATGTTCAGTTCTGTCTCAGTTTTTACTATGTTCTTGTCACAAACAACCTGCACCACTTAAACACCTGCAGGAGCACTCACTTGAACAGAATCACGAATTGCTTGTTCAGTCTTTCTTATGTACCGCACTGTGGATTCTTTCACACCAAACAACCGACCAACTGCGGTAGTACTCATCCCCTCTTTTAACTTGTTTAATAATTCGGTATTCTTTGTCAGGGTCATCACTGACTTTTGCCTTTTATGTTTCACTCCACTAGCATCACTAGCACTGGCACTAGGCTGTCCTTTTGGGGTCATTTTCACAAAGAAACATGAAAGTTTTGAGAGTAGGACACGGGATGCTAGGTCACGGGTACTGGGTGAGGGCAAACAGAGCGGGATGAGACACTGTGGGCGTGTGGGGTGACTCGTTGTGCTGAGGGAGAAGGCTTCATGCTAGCCACCTGAGCCATCAGCTGCTTACTGCGAATCGTCAAAATCATGAATCATAAACCTGCAAATGGGAAGGGTCTACTGTACTGTACTATATACTGTCAGTATTGCCACCACACATCCAGCTCCTAAAGTATTGTACAGTAATTGTGTCAAGCAGGAGAATCCAGGCATAAAACCGTATTGGTGGTCCTTTACGAGGTTGTTTCATAGTAGATGTTCCATCATGGCATCTCTTATAAGGCTCACTAGCACTTTACACACTTCTGGTCAGGCTCACTGGCCTATAATTATTCATGAAATGGTGATCACCTTGTTTAAATATGTATAGCACATATAGGGACCTTTTCCTCATCCATGCATCTGCAGAAGAGGATTTTAAGGGGCTTGGCAAACTTGTTGCACATCTCTCTTAACATTCTGGGATGCACACTATCAAGGTCAGGGCTCTTATGAACCTTTAGCTTTGGCAGTTTGTTTCTAATACAGTACAATACTGTACATTACACCCTGAGAACTCAGTGTTCATCGGCGCTGTGTAAGACTGATTGTCCTCAAACACAGGGAGGTTGTTTGCATCCTCTCTTGTTAACATTGAGGAAAAGAATTTATTAGATACCTTTATATTATTGTTGTTAATGTTACATTTATTGTCAAAAAAGTTGTGACATTAAATAAAATTACATTTGTTATAGGAGGCTTACCTCCACTCAACACCAACTCTCCGTAATGAACCTTTCTAACAAGAGAACTGCTTAATACTTAGCTAATATTTCCACAGGAAGGGTTATGAGTCCTTTATGTGCTCTAGTTCTGTTCTGCCAGTGTTGTGCTGTAGCTAGGTTGATGAAGTTAACGTAAAGTGAAACAAACCGAGTTGTCTTCTGTGGAGCTGTCTGTCTGGGTTTTTTTAATAGGTTAAGGTGGGGGAAAGGATGGAAGGCATGCTGAGGCTCAAGGCACAGCCAGACATGAAAGATAGACAAGTTATGACATAATCATGAGGAGAAAGGTTGGAAATAAAATTTAATGAGTTAAACAGAGGATTTAGGATGAGGTTAAACAATGGTTTTACTCTGGTTGTCAATGACTAATTTGATTTTACAATTACCTGTTTATTAAAATCTTATTACTGTATTACTTTATGGAGTCACTAGATTTTGACTTGTTAAATGTGATCTTCTATCATCTAAGTTTTAATCTAAGGTTGATCGTTGTGGTGGACATAGATGGTTCGCGGGTTGTGTTGTGGGTAACTCTGCCATCCAGCAAGCTTGTATTAAGTTTATAGTTCACCTCGATACACTGAGTGGTGTTTCACAACAATAACGGTTATAATATAATTGTAATACAGGTAATATTTGTTTATTTATATAAACTAATTCACCAGGATTGAATTAATTTATGAGAAAAAGTTAAGGTATCTCAACTTGGTGATATAATCCCCTGGCCTCCTACGCTCACCACACTAATTACTATATTGTTAACCCAACACCATTATTTATACATCTATACAAGTGAATCTTGGATAATATACACCATCATCACCTGTGAGGCACTGCAGTACAGAGCTCCTGTTGGCAAGCTGCCAGCGGCAATATTTACTAGTTTCAAATTCTTGGTGCAAATATACAAAAGAAATTTTGCAAATATTATTATTATTAGTAGTACAGTATTATGAATAGTAAAATGTTTCTATTATTCTCTATCTATCTTTCATGTAGACTGTAGATCATTAATGTTATGCTATGATTGTTATTGTAGGTCGTAAGCTGAGTGCAGAGCTGCTGTTGGGGTTGAGCCTTCAGAGAGGCTCCCTGCGCTACTTGCTGGAGTGGGTACACATGGCTCTTAATGCTGCCAGCACCGCTGCTCACGACTCCAGTGACGGGTAACACCTTTTACCTTACCTTTACAACCTTAACTGTTGGTCCATCATGACCTGTTAACTGTTGGTCCATCATAACCTGTTACTGTTGGTCCATCATGTCCTGTTAACTGTTGGTCCATCATGACCTGTTAACTGTTGGTCCATCATGACCTGTTAACTGTTGGTCCATCATGACCTGTTAACTGTTGGTCCATCATGACCTGTTAACTGTTGGTCCATCATGACCTGTTAACTGTTGGTCCATCATGACCTGTTAACTGTTGGTCCATCATGACCTGTTAACTGTTGGTCCATCATGTATGACAGCATCAGGTGATTAAGTTATAAACACACTTACAGTAATAATTAACTTATATACACACTTAGAGCATACAGTAATAATTGACTTATAAACACACTTAGGGTAATAATTGACTCATACACATGCTTAGAGTATACAGTAATACAATAATTGACTTATAAACACACTTAGGGTAATAATTGATGTACCTGTTCTCTATGATGCAGCACCTGCATCAGCAACACCTGTCTGCAGGAAGTGATGAACTCATTAGCCCAGAGTGGTGAAGGGATGATTGGTGTAGTGCCAGCTGTGTCACACCCAGATGGCACTGTGCCTCTCTACCACGCTTCTCTCATCCTCATGGAGAAACTCTCACTTCTGGCTTGTGAGTATCATTAATTGATTGTTTTCTTATCTATCTGTCTCTGTCTGTCTGTCTATATAACTCACTTTGGTTCGGTCATTTATCATTTCACCACTTATCAGATTACTAACCGTTTGGGAAGTTTGTCTGTCCAGTATTAGTACAGGAGTAAGCTGGTGTGTCTGGAGGATACCCATATGTTTGGTAGTGAGGATCTCACTGGATAACATCCTTCTCATGTGTGTCAGGGCCAAGCAGGATTCGACCCTTTGACAAATTGGTGAGAGATACACGTGTTACCCCTGTACCACCAACACCCTGCTCGGATTTTGGTAATAAGGAATTGAATTTTGCCGCAAACAGTAGCCAGTTTATTGTACACTCCATACTCTTCCTGTGAACAGTAGCACAAAAACGCGTTACAGAGTAGAGGCCACAAATGGTGTTTATCAGGGTATTATTGCGTTTACACACCGTTCATTCCTACCACTAATCTATTAATCATATTAGAATAAGACGTCTAATTATAAGATAATTTTCATATATTACAATACCGGCGGAAATGTATAATAACGGAGACAGCATATCCAAATTTTCTCTCTTTTCTTCCATTAATCATCCTCCATTATCGCCTGCCTCACCTCTAACACTGCACGTCTCCTTCATAAATTATCACGCGTATGCATTCCCGTACACATCACGCAGCCAATCAAAAATGTTTTTGCTTTTGGAACCAATTAAAATGATTTGGGGTTTAATTCGGAGTATATTTGGCCCAATCAAATTTGAGTTTTATTTTTGGTCTCTCATATTTTGAAATTCAAGTTCAGTTCCGACCACGGAAGTTTGCGATGGGCGTCACTTAAAGTATATGGAGCTGATTGCGAGTTTTTTGAAAAAATAATCGTAGAAACTACAGCATTTTTTCGATAGCATGGTGCTCTTCCAACCTCAGTAAAGTGTACTAAGAGCAAGACTGAATGTAAATATCGCAAAGACCAACATATGTGGCGTTGTGCAAGAATCACAGAATGCAATTACGAACAAGAACCAGGTCAGTAAAGTAAGAAATACCCGGTAGGTGATTCCATCATATGGTGAGAGTCGGTTAGGTTAGGTTAGGTTAGGTTAGGTTAGGTTTGTTTTTTGTTTTTCTAGTATTTTTTAGTGTATTTTGCCATGATTTTTTTCGGAAAACGTCCAACGAAAAAATTAAAAAAAAAAACGGCTGATTTCCACCAGAAATGAAGGTCATATTCAGCCTAAACACACAAAAAAACACTAGAAAAATATATTTTTGACTTTCTAACAGTGAACGGTGTGACAATGCAAATTTACCTTTAACAGACCCCAGTGGTCTTCATATTATGGTATTGAGTGTTACAGAGTATTTTGGGTACATTGTTTAAGTCGGTACATAGAATAATGATTAGGTACTAGATGCGAAGTGTGGATGCAACCTTAGTATATCTTATCACCAGAGATAAAGTGCTGTGCCATTATATGCACAGTGTGCTTGGATCTATCCCTATAAGGTTCTATTTTTTCACAGTCTAAAACGTAGTGTTGGAGTGTGTGGTCATGTGTCTGGCCACACACTTTACATTTAGTTTTGTTTACATCTGCCTGAAGGGCATACTACCAGAGGTACTTATATCCTAACCTTAGTCTAGCGGTTACAACGTCTTGAAATCTAGTAATCTTTTTACTCGCTCCATATACGTGTTTCACTTGATACATCCCATCATGGTAAATAGTGGATTGACTAAACCCACTTTACACTAGCTGGCCCAGAAGCCACGCCTCCTTTCTACGCTAAAAAGTAGCTGATTGGTCCATAAAAAGTGTTCGTTTACCTCTGCATTTATCACACTAATATGTTCACAGATTATAATTAGACATGATCTTTTCAATAATTATGTTAAAAATTATGAACATAAAAATGCAAATGATATCAAGGCATTAGCACTTCAAAGAGGATGTTAAAATTTTTAAAATATGTATAACGAACAGTTGAAGTCAAAGACAAAAGTTGCGTTCGGATGAAGCCTGTCCATTATTTCTTTGTTTTGTAGCAAACAGAAAGTAAACAAACAAATAACACCAAACAGAAAACAATAGACAATTACCTACAGTTTGTAGAAGCTAGATATATCGCAAATCAATGTTTAACTGAAACAAATTGATAAAAAAAAATATGATAGAGGCATCAAAGGAGCCGTGTCTCACGGTTCAGTTATGACTGGAATTTTCCACTCTGTACTGAGGAAAGTTTTCCCCAAGTCTATACTATGCAAACAGCTGTATATTTATTTATGCAAAAACCACTGTACACATACAATATATTGTAAATAATGTATCCTACTTCTTTACTGTGTGACCGGTGGTGCAATGGTCAGCATGCTCACCTCACAAGCAAGCAGACCCAAATTCGATCCCCAGGCAGGGAGAAGCAACGGGCAGTTTTCTTTACGCCATTTGCCTCTGTCTCCCCAGCAGTAATTGGGGACCTGGATGTTAATCGATTTGCGGATCGTGTTCCGGGGTAATGGTTAGCCAGTGCAGTTAGCGAGTTTTCCGGCCTTCTTTTCCTAACACTGGGTCATTCAGCTTGTTAACTCAGGTTGTGGTTGTTGTGTTGGCAACAGCTTCTACACCTCAAACAAATTCACACCTAAGTGGCCCTTGGGCACGCCATCCTCTTACACAGAAGCAACCATTATATACTATACTCACCAGCAGATGCTGTGTCTTGAGCCTAACATTAGGCATACACCGTCCACTCTGCTGAATGTAATGCGTAACAATAATCACTTTTTATGTCTTACGCCTGAGATGGAGGTGGGGTGGAGATGAGTGGGTCATGTTACTGGCCTGACCAGATGTAATGTCAGATCACCCATTGTTCGGGTGGGTCTCATGACCCGAAGATATCTTGAGCAAAGACAAAAGTTAAGGTGCTCCAGTGTTTCCCATTTACTGAATAATATGTAACTTATTGTAATCACTTTTGACATTTTTAACACTGTATTCTTGGCTGATTGTGTCCTGGTACAGTAATGTACAGTACTGCACAACAGAAATTTATACAAAAACAGCAGTAAGTGAGCGATCAACCTTGTACAATGGCAGAGGGCTAGGTGTGTGTGTAATGATGCTAGGCTTAGAGAGGATTAGCTGGGAGATGCATCAGCCTATCACAGTCACATGACACCATTAGCCAATTGCAGCGCACGAGCTTACGGCCCAAGTGGTTTACCCACCCATGTGCCTGGCACAGAAGAATGTGGCGGAGGATGATTCAACCTTTCGGAAGTCCCAGATCATTTGTTCCCAGGCCCAGAACGGAAAGGTTCACAGAACGCAGAATTGAGAAAAATTTTCCTAAAAAATTCCAGACCAATTTCCATTTTGGCTATTGGAGAGTTCATGGGATTGGGGAGTCCAGCTAACGGGGAGATTACTGGACACATTTACAAATATCTTCACTTAAAAAAGTAAAGAGAATAATCACAAAACATTAAAACAAATTGTTTAACACATTTAGTGAATCAGACATATTCTTGTTTACAAATTTAAGCACAGTGGCGCTGCGTTACTTGCCGACTTGGTTTTGGTTGTGCTGGTACTAGCTCTTTTATTTGTGTTAAATTGCCCCCTATATCTTTATTATGGCCTCTAAATGCCCAGCACAAAGCCAAGTTACTAAGATAATTTTGTTTCAATGATGAAAATCATAGCAAAGTTTGAGGCTGGTGAATGTGTTGTGGATATTGTATGGCATTTATCTGTCCCACCTACCACAGTAACATCTGTAGTGAACAAAGCCCAAATGTTCAAAGAGTAAAGAAATGTTACTTCCATGAGTGCAATTACAGTACAGTTAAAGTTACAGTGATTGGGAACAATGTTATGGATTACAAGTACAGGAATCCCCCTATTTACGATGAGGTTATGTTCCTAAAAACCCATCGCTATGTAAACTATTATAAATCAGGATCATTATAACATGAGGTTCAATGAATATGTGCCCAGCCATTCCAACGCCCACATGGGTCACCGAAAGAAGAAGAAAAAAAGTGCACTCATAAAACATATAAAACAATTAAACAACTCGGCACATCATTAAGAACGCTGCTGACTTCAGACTCAAAAACAGAACGAAAGAACTTGTCACAATACATAAGAATAATGATAGTCGCCACAACTGCTTACATGTTGACAAGACTTAAGTCAGAAAAAACACACAAAAATTACTTCACAGTCACTAAAACAGAGTACAGTACAGTGTGTATGTTAGTGATGTCACCTCACTATAAGGTAAAAAAAAATTACATAAATGATAATTAACATTATCGACACTTACCAATAATCATTGAATTACACGATATCGGCCATGTGGCATCACCATAGAACATAGTTTGGTACTGTAGTGCACCAGGTGGCCGCCAGGCAGTGCTCGTGACAACAACAACAAACATGTACGTGGACTAACGTCAACCCGCTGCACTACAGTATCAAGCTGTATACTGTACTGTATGTACCAAAATTGTGAGTTGAAAAATAACCATAAGATAAGACAGCTCCCAGGTGGGCAACGATGTCAGTTATACTGAGGATTTACTGTACAGTGCTGTATGTTTTATAAGATATTATTATAAAAATAATATGTAATATTATGTAGTCGGAACATCTTCCACGTCCAGTATAACATATAAGTCGACCCCGTTATTCACTGTTAGTCGTGGTCATGAAGAACATATCCCCGATGAACACTGTTGACTGGTGTGCCTCAGCGTACAGTAAGTAATGCACACGTGGTTGATCACTAAAGGTGTGCCTAATCTTCACAAAATACTTGTGTAATATACAGGTATAAGACAGATACCTACAGTATTATACTGTAGTTAATTTACAATATTTATATACGGTATTTCAAATTCACAGATGGCAGCAGCTAATTAAGGTGAATTAATTTATCAACAAAAATTACAGTTTGCTGGAATAATATAAAACTGAATAGATTATTAAATACAAGCCGGAGAAATTCTTACGTTATCTATCAAAAAACTATATCAGTTTGCCTTCATTTATGCATAGTACAGTACACTACAGTACAGTACAGTACAGTACAGAACAGTACAGTACAGTACAGTACTCCATAACAAACATTTACAACAAAAAGAAGTGTGTAATACAGTACAGTGAACCCTCGAAGATCTGGACTGACAAGGGGACCACCTGCCCAAAAAAGCTGATTGTCAAAATCTTCCCGTGAATGTACTAATGTATAAAAACGATAAAAACACTGTACCGTACATATTTTCCTGACCACTGGGGTTAGTTATACATACTTTTTCCTGTGAAAAGCCATAATTTTGAGCAACATATTACTGCACTCACTTTGTACTCAAATGTACTACACTAAAGGATTAAATTTTTAATCTCTAGTGCAAACTACAGTATGTGTTGTTTAAACTCAAATTATTCACTATCTTGCAAGGATTCCAGTAATGCAAGTTATATTCGGCTAATTTTAGTCTGACATTTTATAAGATAAAAAACTTTAAGCCTTAAACTACCTTCACCCTGTTTTGGTAATGCTTCTTAGCCCAGAACCCCAAAAATATATTGTCCGAATCTTCAGAAATTCGGATTTACAGGGTCCGAATCTTTGAGTGTAACGACCACGGTCATACACGTTAGTTAGTGCCAAAATCAAATGATTCATATTACGCTCAATAGCCCACAAAACATGTAACTCTGCTTTTATTTTGAGTCCTCCATCTGAGGAGTCCGTTTTCTCATCACTTCAAGACGCCTCAGTCCTCCGTTATCCCATTTTCTCTGACTTACTGAAACCAACCTCTCTATAAAATGAATTTGAGTGTGAGAGAGAACACCCTTGTTTTGAGTCAACTTAGATATGTCTGTTTACAGTTGGAAGATTCAAGATCCATTGTGAGTGGTGTTGAACGCTTCAACTGTCCTTATTGTTAATAAGACGTGTCAAGTAAGTGAGTGTCGAGTTGGCCAGCTAGAGTGGTGTATTTTATGTCATCCGTGGGGACATCCATGAGTTTCTGATCGCACCTGAAGTTATATCATTTTGTCGCCCCGACATCAGAGAATCTGATGTTTATAGTTTAGTTAGTGTCAGTTGTCTATTTAAGAAAGTCATTAATCTCCTGAACTATTCTGTCAACCGGTATAATCTCCAAGATCTGACGTCTCCCTGTGAATAGCTCCTTGTTCGCCTCAGGCCTGAGCTCGCAGAATTGATGTTATCAACGTGTATATTCCACCTTTTCCTGGCAAGCTCAACCTCTGATTAGATTATATGAATAGACATAGGAACTTACCCTGATCAGGAACACTGGAGTTTATAATTAAGTACAGTTGTACCCCGCTTAACGCGGTCAATAAAACCCACAGGGTACCGTGTTAAGTGAGAACCGCGTTAAGTGAACAACAGAACATATGGGATTAATTCCAATAAAAACTGGCCCGATACCCAAACTCCACTTTTTCCGACACAATACCTATGTTCTAGTAAAAATAACATCTTAATTTTATGATGGTACATGCACACAATTAATACTTAGAGAAATACAGTCGCCAAGTTAATGTCCATTCAAATAATGGACTCAACTCCCTCCCCCTCTTTTCACGCTACACTGCTGGCTCTTCCCTCTCTGAGAAATTTTGGGGGGAAAACCACTAAATTTTAATAAATAATACCTCAAACTAAAGTTAGGATAATACAATTGACATTGCTGGATTCCTTGTAAGACCAGGAATATTTTGAATATAAATGTCATATATTTTGCACAAAAGATAACATATTTACTGAGAGTAAACATTATATCTAAAATTTGTATGTCTAATGCAAAATCTATGATGTTTATGTTCAAAATGATCACCAAATTGTAATGATTCCAGCATTGTAAATTATATTCTGGCCGGGTAATTTGTATGAATTTTATGAGCTAAAACAAATATCTTCAGTTAATAAAAAAAAAAAATATTCTTCACACAGTAACAGATGGTCGGTCGGTCCCTCCCTCCCCCCCACCCCCCACCAACCTTGTCCCTACCAGATGTGTGGGAAAACCAGAATATTTACCTTTTTAGTAATAAATAATACCTCAAACTAAAGTTAGGATAATATAATTGACATTGCTGGATTCCTTGTAAGACCAGGAATATTTTGAATACAAATGTCATATATTTTGCACAAAAAATAACATATTTACTCAGAGTAAACATTATATCTAAAATTTGTATGTCTTATGCAAAATCTATGATGTTTATATTCAAAATGATCATCATATTGTAAGAATTCCAGCAATGTAAATTATATTCTGGCCGGGTAATTTGTATGAATTTTATGAGCTAAAACAGGCTGTCAGGCAGGGTGGCGGGTGGGAGGATGGGTCGAATCTAAAAATAGCTCTCGAGCCGGACACTCACCGTGTATACGTGGAAAAAACCCGCGTTAAGTGAAAGTTAGGCTCTGACGAGGCACCGCGTATATGGTAAAACGCGCTAAGCGAAACCGCGTTAAGCGGGGTAATACTGTATACAGCGATCCAAAGTGGTAGAGAATTACTTGTATAAGAATATAAAGTATATTTATAAATACAGAATTGAAGAATAATAACAGAAAAGAATATCTGGATGGTAAATTTTAAAATGAGAAAAACTCGGCCCGTCACATGAGGGTTCACTGTATTTAAGAGAGTAATGACAACTTATATTTCACGACAATTCCAATTCTTCTATACTGTACTGTACGGTACTGACAAAAATATGACGCGTAAAAGAGACTTAACTGTGATATGTGTCCAAACAGCCATGCACCTGCCCAAGACAATGTGTTTCCCTTCTACTGGATCTATTCAATACAAGTGACATTACACAATATTCATGCAATATATACATTACCAAAATGACACTTATATTTCTAGGTTACTACCAAAACACCAAAACTACAGTAACTAGAGTATTTCCCCTCTAACCTGGCCAGTAAGTCACGCCCCTCATAGAAAATTCAAACTAAATGTGTTCACAATAGGTAAGCAGATCTGTTATTATCTAAAATAATGTTTAATAACTGGACAATCAAAATGCAAATGATTTCAAGGCATTAGCACTTCAGAGAGATGTTAGAAAAACTTAAATAATGTATTATAGGTCAATATAAATATGCTCTTATATACACACAGTCCAGGGGAGGTAAAACACTCAAGGGAACCAATGAGTTATTTGTGGTAATGGGCCGGGTTAGCGTGGAAACACTATAATTATGTTGGCCAGAAACATCTGTCTATGCATGATAAACCAGAGACAAGCCAACAATTAAACTGGTGAGCAAGTAAGTATTGTACAGGCTGTCAGAGATACCATACTACAGTACTTTATAATGCCATGCACTTTAGTGTCACTTTCCTTATGGTCACATAAGTGTGTAAATAAGAATACAGTACAAATATTTAACTCAGTAGAAGTACAAAAAAAATCTTGCCTGCATGAGAGAGGCAAGAAGGAGAGGGAAGGAAAGGTACTAAAGAACAGGTTGTGCCTTCCATCTTGCTGATGTTTGTCTCCAAGCAGAGGACCAAGTAAAGCCCCATACCTATAGTGCACTTTCATACTTAACAAGAATGCAATAGAAACATTTTAATTGATAAAAATTAAGTTTCCAGCACCCAAGACCTGGAGAACGGCTAGAAAAGAGAACAATTAATTAATGAACAATGTTTTGCTTGGTTAAATCATTAAAGTCAGCTTCCTGTCTCGGAACACTTCCACCACACAAACATCATCACTAAGAGGGGAGTGCAGCATATCATTGGTAACTATAACAAGGATTTATAAAATTCACTTTATTATGACCTCCTCTTTCTGCCACACAATACAGTAATAACACTCAATGCATTCAATATAAACATGTACAGTAATCATAAGCAGCATAATGTAATGTACAAAGAAATAAAATAACGACATAAATCTGGACAAAACTTTCTTGTGCTGTACTGTAAATTTTTTTTACCTACTGTATGGCGGCTACAGCATGATGTACTAATAATATACAGGGTGACCCTCTCTTATCTGGCATTTCATCAAACGGCAACTTCCAATAAATGGCACATGTATAAAAAAATATATTCTGTGGTACACTTGACCATTAATCCAATAACTGCAGTTATTTGCAAGAAGAAAAAAAATATGAGTTTCATTTTTTCTTGAAGATATAAAATTTTGAAGCCATAAAAACTTTGTATGCATTATGGGTGGTGAGTTAAGAGTCTATGAAATAAGGCAGAGAATAACTGGTAACTGCTGAGCACTGGTTGTTGTTGTGGGGCAAGAGGTGGTCGTGGTGGATTTCGTGGTGAAAGTGAGTCGTAAGCCCTTACATAGGTGTGGGTGAGGGGCCACTGAGAACAAGAGGAGGGGGAGGGTGATGAGGCATAAATCATTCCAAGATGATGATAGAAATTTGATCTGAGGCTCCACCAGCCTTGTGTCTCACTCTAGACTGTCTACCAATCATAGTCATTCCATTCTTATATTGATTTTGGTGCACCAAATGCCTTAAGACGATGATGGTGGTTTTGCACCAAATCTTATTAAAATGATGACAGCAGTTAAAGGGTTAATGGCATTTTCAACCACCATCTACAGTACTGTAGTTGTCCAGTTGGCCACACTCAATTTTGCAATGATGTCATGACCACCCCAAAAGACAAAACACTAATAACATAACATCATCATTTTATAGTCATTTTCCACTCTGGTGTGTGTTAGCTTTGGTTATCTAATGGCAGCTCTCTTAACAGGTTCTTAGCTCTAATAACATTTCTTACAACCTCTCCCCATGTTATTCTTGACCTGTCCCTGGTTCTTCTCCCATCCACATTAAGATTCATGCACCTCATGACCCAACTGGTCTCCTCCATTCTCTCCACATGCCCAAACCATCTCAGCCAGCCTCTACCCACAATACCCAGCTGCTCTCTTAGTTTTGAACAGGTCCTCCTGTCATTCAGTATCATATAACACATCCACCTCACCATTCTCACTTCAGCTCACTCAAGTTTACTTAAGTCATCCTCTTTAACTGCCTATATTTCACTGCCACACAACATCACACTTCTCACACCAGCCACATACATTCTTCCCTTCACACGAAGGGAAAGTCTTCTTGTTGTCAATAAAGGCAGCAGTTTCTAAACCACCTCCAGACTCTTACAACTGAGCAGGTTTCACCACCCCCACCAGCACTGGTCAAGTCACCCAGGTAACAGAACTTATCATCACAGTCCAGGGGCTCTGCACATGATTTTCACTCATTATTTCATGTATCATGCAGTTATTAAGTATTACGGTCACATCAATTGCTTATGCCAGATGAGGGAGAGTTAACCTGTACTGTAGCAAAATTTAATTTAGAGTACAGTACTGTGCTGTGCCTGCTGTCATGGAGAGCAGTTCAACAGTAACCTAGAAAACACTTCCACAGCCACTTTGACATACAGTAAACTCTTGTTTGTTCAGAGGGAAAATTGGTTTTCATGATTTATTTTTTGAATATAGTGCAACAATAAAGAACAGTCCACCATACTCCTACAACAGTGTACAACACAGTCCACCATACTCCTATAACAGTGTACAACACAGTCCACCATACTCCTACAACAGTGTACAACACAGTCCACCATACTCCTACAACAGTGTACAACACAGTCCACCACACTCCTACAACAGTGTATAACAGTCCACCATGTTCCTACAACAGTGTACAACACAGTCCACCATACTCCTACAACAGTGTATAACACAGTCCACCATACTCCTACAACAGTGTACAACACAGTCCACCATACTCCTACAACAGTGTACAACACAGTCCACCATACTCCTACAACAGTGTATTACACAGTCCACCATACTCCTACAACAGTGTATAACACAGTCCACCATACTCCTACAACAGTGTACAACACAGTCCACCATACTCCTACAACAGTGTACAACACAGTCCACCATACTCCTACAACAGTGTATAACACAGTCCACCATACTCCTACAACAGTGTATAACACAGTCCACCATACTCCTACAACAGTGTATAACACAGTCCACCATACTCCTACAACAGTGTATAACACAGTCCACCATACTCCTACAACAGTGTATAACACAGTCCACCATACTCCTACAACAGTGTATAACACAGTCCACCATACTCCTACAACAGTGTACAACACAGTCCACCATACTCCTACAACAGTGTACAACACAGTCCACCATACTCCTACAACAGTGTATAACCCAGTCCACCATACTCCTACAGCAGTGTATAACACAGTCTACCATACTCCTACAACAGTGTATAACACAGTCCACCATACTCCTACAACAGAGTACAACACAGTCCACCATACTCCTACAACAGTGTACAACACAGTCCACCATACTCCTACAACAGTGTATAACACAGTCCACCGTACCCCTACAACAGTGTATAACACAGTCCACCGTACTCCTACAACAGTGTATAACACAGTCCACCGTACTCCTAAAACAGTGTATAACACAGTCCACCATACGCCTACAACAGTGTGTAACACAGTCCACCATACTCCTACAACAGTGTATAACACAGACCACCATACTCCTACAACAGTGTATAACACAGTTCACCATACTCCTACAACAGTGTACAACACAGTCCACCATACTCCTACAACAGAGTATGACACAGTCCCCCATACTCCTACAACAGTGTATAACACAGTCCACCATACTCCTACAACAGTGTATAACACAGTCCACCATACTCCTACAACAGTGTACAACACAGTCCACCATACTCCTACAACAGTGTATAACACAGTCCACCATACTCCTACAACAGTGTATAACACAGTCCACCATACTCCTACAACAGTGTATAACACAGTCCACCATACTCCTACAACAGTGTATAACACAGTCCACCATACTCCTACAACAGTGTATAACACAGTCCACCATACTCCTACAACAGTGTATAACACAGTCCACCATACTCCTACAACAGTGTATAACACAGTCCACCATACTCCTACAACAGTGTATAACACAGTCCACCATACTCCTACAACAGTGTATAACACAGTCCACCATACTCCTACAACAGTGTATAACACAGTCCACCATACTCCTACAACAGTGTATAACACAGTCCACCATACTCCTACAACAGTGTATAACACAGTCCACCATACTCCTACAACAGTGTATAACTCAGTCCACCATACTCCTACAACAGTGTATAACACAGTCCACCATACTCCTACAACAGTGTTTAACACAGTCCACCATACTCCTACAACAGTGTATAACACAGTCCACCATACTCCTACAACAGTGTATAACACAGTCCACCATACTCCTACAACAGTGTATAACACAGTCCACCATACTCCTACAACAGTGTATAACACAGTCCACCATACTCCTACAACAGTGTATAACACAGTCCACCATGTTCCTACAACAGTGTATAACACAGTCCACCATACTCCTACAACAGTGTATAACACAGTCCACCATACTCCTACAACAGTGTATAACACAGTCCACCATACTCCTACAACAGTGTATAACACAGTCCACCATACTCCTACAACAGTGTATAACACAGTCCACCATACTCCTACAACAGTGTATAACACAGTCCACCATACTCCTACAACAGTGTATAACACAGTCCACCATACTCCTACAACAGTGTATAACACAGTCCACCATACTCCTACAACAGTGTATAACACAGTCCACCATACTCCTACAACAGTGTATAACACAGTCCACCATACTCCTACAACAGTGTATAACACAGTCCACCATACTCCTACAACAGTGTATAACACAGTCCACCATACTCCTACAACAGTGTATAACACAGTCCACCATACTCCTACAACAGTGTATAACACAGTCCACCATACTCCTACAACAGTGTATAACACAGTCCACCATACTCCTACAACAGTGTATAACACAGTCCACCATACTCCTACAACAGTGTATAACACAGTCCACCATACTCCTACAACAGTGTATAACACAGTCCACCATACTCCTACAACAGTGTATAACACAGTCCACCATACTCCTACAACAGTGTATAACACAGTCCACCATACTCCTACAACAGTGTATAACACAGTCCACCATACTCCTACAACAGTGTATAACTCAGTCCACCATACTCCTACAACAGTGTATAACACAGTCCACCATACTCCTACAACAGTGTATAACACAGTCCACCATACTCCTACAACAGTGTATAACTCAGTCCACCATACTCCTACAACAGTGTATAACACAGTCCACCATACTCCTACAACAGTGTAGAACAGTCCACCATACTCCTACAACAGTGTATAACACAGTCCACCATACTCCTACAACAGTGTATAACACAGTCCACCATACTCCTACAACAGTGTATAACACAGTTCACCATACTCCTACAACAGTGTATAACACAGTCCACCATACTCCTACAACAGTGTATAACACAGTCCACCATACTCCTACAACAGTGTATAACACAGTCCACCATACTCCTACAACAGTGTATAACACAGTCCACCATACTCCTACAACAGTGTATAACACAGTCCACCATACTCCTACAACAGTGTATAACACAGTCCACCATACTCCTACAACAGTGTATAACACAGTCCACCATACTCCTACAACAGTGTATAACACAGTCCACCATACTCCTACAACAGTGTATAACACAGTCCACCATACTCCTACAACAGTGTATAACACAGTCCACCATACTCCTACAACAGTGTATAACACAGTCCACCATACTCCTACAACAGTGTACAACACAGTCCACCATACTCCTACAACAGTGTAGAACAGTCCACCATACTCCTACAACAGTGTATAACACAGTCCACCATACTCCTACAACAGTGTATAACACAGTCCACCATACTCCTACAACAGTGTATAACACAGTCCACCATACTCCTACAACAGTGTGTAACACAGTCCACCATACTCCTACAACAGTGTGTAACACAGTCCACCATACTCCTACAACAGTGTATAACACAGTCCACCATACTCCTACAACAGTGTATAACACAGTCCACCATACTCCTACAACAGTGTATAACACAGTCCACCATACTCCTACAACAGTGTATAACACAGTCCACCATACTCCTACAACAGTGTATAACACAGTCCACCATACTCCTACAACAGTGTATAACACAGTCCACCATACTCCTACAACAGTGTATAACACAGTCCACCATACTCCTACAACAGTGTATAACACAGTCCACCATACTCCTACAACAGTGTATAACACAGTCCACCATACTCCTACAACAGTGTATAACACAGTCCACCATACTCCTACAACAGTGTAGAACAGTCCACCATACTCCTACAACAGTGTATAACACAGTCCACCATACTCCTACAACAGTGTATAACACAGTCCACCATACTCCTACAACAGTGTATAACACAGTCCACCATACTCCTACAACAGTGTATAACACAGTCCACCATACTCCTACAACAGTGTACAACACAGTCCACCATACTCCTACAACAGTGTATAACACAGTCCACCATACTCCTACAACAGTGTATAACACAGTCCACCATACTCCTACAACAGTGTATAACTCAGTCCACCATACTCCTACAACAGTGTAGAACTCAGTCCACCATACTCCTACAACAGTGTACAACACAGTCCACCATACTCCTACAACAGTGTACAACACAGTCCACCATACTCCTGCAACAGTGTACAACACAGTCCACCATACTCCTGCAACAGTGTACAACACAGTCCACCATTCTCCTACAACAGTGTACAACACAGTCCACCATACTCCTACAACAGTGTACAACACAGTCCACCATACTCCTACAACAGTGCATAACTCAGTCCACCATACTCCTACAACAGTGTAGAACGGTCCACCATACTCCTACAACAGTGTACAACACAGTCCACCATACTCCTACAACAGTGTATAACTCAGTCCACCATACTCCTACAACAGTTTATAACTCAGTCCACCATACTCCTACAACAGTGTATAACACAGTCCACCATACTCCTACAACAGTGTATAACACAGTCCACCATACTCCTACAACCAGTGTATAACTCAGTCCACCATACTCCTACAACAGTGTATAACACAGTCCACCATACTCCTACAACAGTGTATAACACAGTCCACCATACTCCTACAACAGTGTACAACACAGTCCACCATACTCCTACAACAGTGTATAACACAGTCCACCATACTCCTACAACAGTGTATAACACAGTCCACCATACTCCTACAACAGTTTATAACACAGTCCACCATACTCCTACAACAGTGTATAACACAGTCCACCATACTCCTACAACAGTGTATAACACAGTCCACCATACTCCTACAACAGTGTATAACTCAGTCCACCATACTCCTACAACAGTGTAGAACTCAGTCCACCATACTCCTACAACAGTGTACAACACAGTCCACCATACTCCTGCAACAGTGTACAACACAGTCCACCATACTCCTGCAACAGTGTACAACACAGTCCACCATACTCCTACAACAGTGTAGAACTCAGTCCACCATACTCCTACAACAGTGTACAACACAGTCCACCATACTCCTGCAACAGTGTACAACACAGTCCACCATACTCCTGCAACAGTGTACAACACAGTCCACCATACTCCTACAACAGTGTACAACACAGTCCACCATACTCCTACAACAGTGTACAACACAGTCCACCATACTCCTACAACAGTGTATAACACAGTCCACCATACTCCTACAACAGTGTATAACTCAGTCCACCATACTCCTACAACAGTGTATAACTCAGTCCACCATACTCCTACAACAGTGTATAACTCAGTCCACCATACTCCTACAACAGTGTATAACTCAGTCCACCATACTCCTACAACAGTGTATAACTCAGTCCACCATACTCCTACAACAGTGTATAACTCAGTCCACCATACTCCTACAACAGTGTATAACACAGTCCACCATACTCCTACAACAGTGTAGAACAGTTCACCATACTCCTACAATAGTGTATAACACAGTCCACCATACTCCTACAACAGTGTAGAACGGTTCACCATACTCCTACAACAGTGTATAACACAGTCCACCATACTCCTACAACAGTGTAGAACAGTTCACCATACTCCTACAACAGTGTATAACACAGTCCACCATACTCCTACAACAGTGTATAACTCAGTCCACCATACTCCTACAACAGTGTACAACACAGTTCACCATACTCCTACAACAGTGTATAACACAGTCCACCATACTCCTACAACAGTGTATGACTCAGTCCACCATACTCCTATATCAGTGTATAACAGTCCACCATATTCCTTGATATTTACTCAAATGTAACGAATTTAAGCCCTAAAACCGATTATTGTATTGGCCGACTAATACTACTGCTGGTAAGCAGGCGAAAACATGTTGACATGATTTCGTAAGGATTTCGTTAACCGAATTTTTTTCGTTAACTGAATTGAATATTCTTATGGAAGGTAATTCGTTAACCGAAATTTTATTAACCGAGGGATCACTGTGTGTGCGCTTCATTTTTAGTCCATTTAACACGCGGACTTTGAACATATAATCAACGACCTCACCAGCAAGGAATCGAACCCTCGACCTACTGGGTGTGACTAGGGAACGCTTACCGGCTAGGCCACAAGGACACTAAAAGCAGTTCTAGACTCTTATATTTCACACAAAGCCTGTTCATCGAGCTGATGGCGCCGTGAACCTCATTGGGAAACTGCCCGTGCCTCTTATGTGGTGTCAGTAGCATTTTACCGAATCCAGCTGGTATGAAACGCAAGGTACATATATATACTTCATTTTTAGTCCATTTAACACGCGGACTTTGAACATATAATCAACGACCTCACCAGCAAGGAATCGAACCCTCGACCTACTGGGTGTGACTAGGGAACGCTTACCTGCTAGGCCACAAGGACACTAAAAGCAGTTCTAGACTCTGTTATATTTCACACAAAGCCTCGCGTTTCATACCAGCTGGATTCGGTAAAATGCTACTGACACCACATAAGAGGCACGGGCAGTTTCCCATTGAGGTTCACGGCGCCATCAGCTCGATGAACAGGCCTTGTGTGAAATATAACAGAGTCTAGAACTGCTTTTAGTGTCCTTGTGGCCTAGCCGGTAAGCGTTCCCTAGTCACACCCAGTAGGTCGAGGGTTCGATTCCTTGCTGGTGAGGTCGTTGATTATGTTCAAAGTCCGTGTGTTATATGGACTAAAAATGAAGTGTGTGTGTATATATATATATATATATATATGTATATATATATATATATATATATATATATATACATACATACATACACACACAGTATTACCCTGCCTAAGGCGGTTTCACTTAACGCGTTTTTTCATATACGCCGTGCCTCGCCAGAGCTGAACTTTCACTTAACACGGATTTTTTCCACATATACGTTGTGAGTGTCCGGCTCCAGACGCAATTTTTAGATTTGCCCCACCCGCCACCCTGCCTGACTGCCTGTTTTAGCTCATAAAATTCATACAAATTACCCGGCCAGAATATAATTAACATTGCTGGAATTCTTATAATTTGATGATCATTTTGAATATAAACGTCATATATTTTGCATTAGACATACAAATTTTAGGTAAAATGTTTTCTGAGTAAATATGTTATCTTTTGTGCAAAATATATGACATTTATATTCAAAATATTCCTGGTCTTACAAGGAATCCAGCAATGTCAATTATATTATCCTTACTTTAATCTGAGGTATTATTTAATACAAAATGTTAAAATTTATTTTTTTCACCCAACATCTCTTGAAGGGAGGATTGGTGGGGGGTGGGGGGAGGGTTGGGACTGACCGCGTGGTTGGAAGAGGGGGAAGGCAAGGTGGGGTACTTTGATTGACAGATACTGTCATGAAGAATATTTTTTTTTTTTTTTAACTGAAGATATTTGTTTTAGCCCATAAAATTCATACAAA